>BGPR01019259.1:0-29597 GCA_013235015.1 Araneus ventricosus
ATTTTTTTTTGTAACTTCTGTTTTCACCCTTTATCTCTAAAATAAGACATTAGTTATGTTTTTAGCATATGTAGTTACTGATATGTAGAGGATCACCCATGCAACGTTTTGTGTGGCGTTTTGGCTTATGAATCAAATTCCTTACTGAGACCCCAATGGGAGGAACGTTCCTACGTTAAAACCCAGGAACAAAAAAGCTAAAAGTGTAAAAAGAGTACATTGCATCCAGATCGCACAAAATGATGCTGTATATGAATACAATAGCAGACAAAAATTAACGAATAAATGAATAACTAAGCAATTGTGACAGGTACCTGTTGATAAAGTCTGTAAGGCCGGATTCTTTTCTATAATTCTTCTACTTTTAAATATGACTTTAAGGTTAGCTTAGTTATTCATTTATTCGTTAGTTTTTATCCTAAGTTGATACGAATTTATTTCAATGTAATTTTTATTTGGTAGAACGTTAAACAAGTACTTCTATAAAAAATAGAATGAGATATAAATTTTATACATGTTATTAGGTTAATTTGAGTTATTTCACTCTTAAGCTAAGCTAAGTCCTTAACTTTGTCAATAAAAACTTCTTTCTTGAATGATTGGAGTGGGTGTAGGTGCAACAGTAGGAGCTACTCGGGAAAAAAATCCTCAGCCTAAAACAAAAAGCCCCATCAAGGTGTACGTGAGAAAATAAAGGTTAGGGAGCGCTGCCCTACTGTACTTTCCAACTACAGTCGGACCTCTATTTAACGAACCTCTATTTTGCTAATTTCTCTATTTTGCGAACTTTTTCTTGGAACCAAGAACATTTTGCGAATTTCTTCGTAAAATAACCTCCAAATAGCGAAGTGCATTCTCTATTTAACGAACTTTTCTTGTGATCGAATTTTTTTTTTTCTCCCTATTTCTCAAAATATTTCTGAACTTTTCAAACTTATTCTTTCTTTTAACACATTTTATGGTGATCAATGACCTTGAAGCTGGAAAATGTCAAAGCGAAAGTGCGTGAGCGTCAAAGAAAAAAATTTAATTCTTCGTGAGGTGGATAAAGGCGTGAAGAAAAAGGATATTGCTTTAAAATTTGGTATTCCTCCAAACAGCTTATCGACCATAATAAAACAAATCGTGATAAGATAAAAAATTATGATTCATCGAATTCTTGTTCAAAACGTTTAAAAGCATGTATCTATGAAGATGTGAATGAGACAGTTTTGCAGTGGACAGTGTGAAAAATAAAAACAATACAGCAATGAATTGCGATGTAAACGAAGATGATGAAGATGGAAATGATCATGATGCAGAAATCAACAAACCTTCGTATGATAAAATGCTAAAATTCATTAATTTTAATATAAAATTATTTTTTTAAATTGAAAATACAGTGTATTCGTGGACAATGTTTTGTTTTATTCTTGTTTTCCTTGCAGATTTCTTTTGATGGGTAAAATATATAAAACAAATAGACATTAATTTACAAAATAAAGGTGTGATTAATTACTTTTTTAATAATATTTAGTGTTTATGAATTTAAAATATGTTTTGTGTAGTTTAAAGTATTTTAAAAGGTGAATCTCTATTTAACGAATTTTCCATATAACGAACTTTTTTTCGGGATTTAGCGACTTCGTTAAATAGAGGTCCGACTGTATTTTCAAACAGTTTCACGATACAAATCAAAACTTTTCCAAAAATCACAAAAATCTCTCACAGTATCCTCCTCTAATTGAAGCAGTCATCTTCAACTGAGTTGGTCATCGATCGGAATTTTATATTTATCCATTTCATCTCAGGGATCTAAAACATCACCCCATAACTGTCTCCATAAATAATATCCCTCCTCGCATTCTGCTGTCAGCTTCATGAATAACATTTTCACACTCATGAATAGAGTGGCTCACAATCTCTTCCTGAATTTCATCCACTCATTTTTTCTCTCTCTCTCTCCCGTCCATCCAGGAAATGTTTGGGGGGAGAGAACTGATCTAAAGTGAAAGGAGTCGTGAATCTTTCTCTTTCAATTGACCGGGCGATAGAGGGGGCGTGACCCCCCGACGGGGGAGGTTGAACTGTCCCCCTCATCACTCAAATAGGGGAGGGAGTCAACCGATTCATCAAGTGGGATTTAGAGGGTCGAGCAACAGGCGTCTTGTTCACTCTCTGTGGGGCTTCGTCTGTAGGTCTTCGTAATATCACGTAGCGACCAATGTGACCAACAATTTAATGAAGCCAACAGTAGCAGCAAGTGGTTATTGGAGTGACCTATTGCAGCGAAGGGTGGTGAGGGGCAGTCACACATGGGGGCATATAAATCATGCCATGGAATTAATGAAAGAGGAAATGTGATGCGTCTGATTATAGCTGTACAAGTCGATAGATATGAACATTATCAGGTCCGTTTTGACAAATTTGAGTGGCCTGGTCTAGAGTAATTTGGCCTCCATCACAACAGTAACTTTCTTCGAAAAGAAAATACTTATCTATTAAAAATATATAAATGTATAATAAAGAAAATAAATTATAAAGAAAATAAATAAAAATCAAGGGTCACCTTTTTCTGATTACAGTTTTACAAATAGGCGCATATATTCAAAATAGAAATATACAATACATCTTCTTCCAAACCATCATTTGAAGCATGATTAAATTTAACGGTTATATTATAAATAGGTGTTTTTTATATTCTATATATTTATTCTATATACAGGGTGAACAAAAAGTCCGTAGGAACTTTAAAAATTCATAAAAACCGGAAAAATAACCGAAATAAAAAATGGTTTGTGGGGTTAGCATCGATCGCTAGGTCACGGGAACTTTAGACAAGAAAAACTAACAATTTAAGACAAGAAAAAATAACTCTAAGAACAGCCGATAGGTGGCGTCGGCGTACACTAGTCAAAGAAAAGATACTCAAATAACGAACAGAATGCCTCCAAATCGTTTATTACAGCAGTATGTGTTCCACATGACCACCACCACAGGGGATAACACATTGCAGGCGAGTCAAAACAGCAACGGCAGAGTGCAGCAGGCAATGGTTGCAGATTCCTGGTTCACGGAAAACAACTTCACCAGCAAAGCTTTATCCTTCGCACTCAGCATCCATGTTCACTTGTTGTGGTTCTGGAACCTTACCAAGTTCTTATAACCGTCACATCTGCATATTCCCACCGAAGTCGTTCGTACCAGCGCCATCTATCCTCTGTTTTGAGTTATTTTTTCCTGTCTTAAAAAAATTCCCGTGACCTAGCGATTCTAACCCTGCAAACCGTTTTTCATTTCGGTTATTTTTCCTGCTCTTATGAATTTTTAATGTATCTACCGACTTTTTGTGCACCCTGTATTTATATTCTATATATTTATTTAATACAATAATATACATTTAATATTTAACCTCTTAACCAGTTTGCTCGTAAGCCGTACGTGCATCGAATTATCGCAGTTTTAAACTTATGAACAAAATCAAAGTCATTCACAGACGTTGTAACTCGATACCAAAATTACGTGGAATCCATAAACATTTCTGTTCTTTAAGTTCTAATCTGAATTGAAATGATAACTCGCTCCCAAAACAGAAGGTGGCATTTAATTAGAAAGCAGAGAAAACAAATCAGTTAAGGGGTTAAATTAATATAATAAACCAAAAAATATTTACATTAATATATTAAACTAATGTAATAAACTATTTTGGTTCAAAATTAAAATAAAATCGGTCAAGTAAATTTTTAAGCGTCCTTAGATCATGGGCGCCCCTGGGTCTACTACAACACAACTAGCCCATGGCATAAAACGACCCTGTATACCATGAGTTCTGCTGTGTGCCTATAAAAATCAAAGCATTTTTACTTTGCACATTGGATGTATTGTAATCTACAAAGATTCAGCCTTGAGAATTTTATGAATCTACACGTTTTAGACCTCCATAAGTTCGAAAAACGCAATTTTGGAAATATGTGTGTGGAGCAATCCGTTTGTGTGTGAACATGATAACTAAAAAAATTAACAAGATAGTCTGGTCAGGTATGGCTTGAAGTACTTCCATCAAATTTATAGTTATGTATCTAAATTTAGTCGCCATGCTTCAAAGGGAAATCTGTCTCTCAGTCCTGAGCGTGCAAACAAGACAACGCAAATCGCAACAATGTGGTTAGACGAAATTTTGCATAACGTTTTATCATCAAAATTGCAGATCTGTGTCAATTTTTGGAACAACTCTCTCGAAGGGTTGTCTGTGAGTTTGTCAATTCGACCCACAACAACGGAAAGTGTCCGTACCCATATACTACTACAAAATGGACCCTCCACTTAACCTCTCAGCACACGCATGGGGTCTTTTTGACCCCACACTTTCTCTTTTGTTAAAAAATTCTAGAAATTTCTAAACACTTGAGTCTTACTTCCTGTACCTTCATCGGGGAGCTAGAAGAAGAGGATAAGAAGGCCAAAACCGATGAAAGGGGTTTCTCACTTTTTAATGGGGTCGTTGGGGGTCAAATTGACCCGTGCGTGTGCTAACGTTTCAGGTTAATTTAACGTTGTGGCCATGGAAGCGTACGAACGTGCTCAGCGGAGAAGAAAAGAATACGGAAAAGGAGGGAAAAAGGACATAAGTTCAACTTTCCAAATCGCATTTGTGTTTTAAATACAAGTTATTTTTACGAAAAAATGTTCTTCTATTTTGACCATATTTTATTTTTGTACAAGTAGTCAATGAAATAAAGAGTAACTGTCTAACAATTCGGGGTCAAAATGACCCCGCGCTTGTGATAAAGTTCCAAAAATGGGTGCGTGTGCTGAAAGATTAAACCACCCTAACCCTTCTTAGGTCAGATATCCCCTCTTTTTTCACTCAACATAATCCCATACTTCCATTCTCCTGCCATTCAGATCCTCTGAATTAAATTTAAATGGCTTGTATAGCCTATCACTTGCTTTCTATAGCTATGTTCATCAGTGGACGGCGAGTCGGGGGGAGAGGGGGGCAGTTGCCCCCCCCACACACACTTTTGATTAAAAAATTAATTTTTATTTCATTTTAGCGGCCTAAAACTAGGAATTATGAAAAACTAACAGTGTCCGGGAAATATAGCTAATTAAAGTTTTACAGTTTTGTTGCCTACCCCTTACGCTCTGGTATAAATACATATTAAGGGAAGTTTTAATTGTGGTAGAGGTGAAAATGCAATAATATTAACAAAAACGAATGAAAAAGAACGAGGAGGAAGAAGAATCTGGTTCAAAGATAAAAAATACAAATTAAGGGAAGTTTTAATTGTGATAGAGGTGAAAATGCAATAATATTAACAAAAACGAATGAAAAAGAACGAGGAGGAAGAAGAATCTGGTTCAAAGATAAAAATACAAATTAAGGGAAGTTTTATTTGTGATAGAGGTGAAAATACAATAATATTAACAGAAAACGAATGAAAAAGAACGAGGAGGAAGAAGAATCTGGTGGATGATGTCATCAGAGGCCTTCACCCATGCAGATTCAAAATTAAAACTTCATTTAATTTGTATTTATATTTTTGTACCTCGCAATTCTTCCTGGATGATGCTGCACTTGCGCGCACTAAATAAATTGCTTCTATTATTGTTGTTTTTGTCTTTTTTATATATTTTTTCAATTTTTTCTATCCTTATATTCTGGGGTACTTTTAAGTGCCTATAAATTTTTTGCCCCCTCAATTTTGACACTCATTCGCAGCCACCGATGTTAATGTATTTTCTTTCAAACTCTTTTAATACATAAGCACTCAGACTGAGTAGAAACACGGTTGGTGCTGGCACTCAAAGTTGTCTGTAATATCTGTCTGTCTGTCAATTCGTGTGTATGTGAAAGGTATAGAGAAGACCTTGTTAGTTGCTGCACGAGGCAAGTTGTTATATTCGAATTTTAAGCTAACTACGGATAGAAAATCATTCTTCTCATGCCAGAGGTAGCCTTCAATCATGTGACTTCATCACCGAACTTTGAAGTGCCTGCAATCAATAGCAGAGAGAATTCTTTTGGTAATGTTGATTTTGTGTTGGTTAGTAATTTTTCTTTTAAGTTTAATTTTTTTTATTTGCGAAGGAACCCTTGGAGATATCTGTGTGATGTTTGCACCACGAGAAAGCCTAGATTTCAGGTAAGTAATTTTCGATTTAAAAATTATATGCAACTGTATAAAAGTATTTTCCAACTAACTTTGAGACATTGGACTTAATACAGTCAACTGCGAATGGCTTGACAAGAAATGGACTTATTGAAATAGTTAAAATTTGTTAGAGTTTTCTCTTACATATTAATTTATTTATGATCGTCCTGTTGCTTAAATGTGAAATATTATTTCGAAAATCGTGATAAAAATTGAATAGATTTTATTTATGGGAAAATACCCTATTTATTGGTGTATTATTGCAATATTGTTTTGATAATGTTGTGTGAGGAAATTATTTTAAATTTTATATGAAAAAGGCCATGGTAAATGTTAATGGTAATTGATAATTGGAAAATTGAATCGTAAACTGAATTTCTTTATGTTTTAAGTTCTTTTGCCTGTTCTATTATAACTATGATGTAATGAAATTTTAATGCGTATTGTATGTTGTATGTTATGAAGTATTTTGATATATTTTGGAATTTTAAAAATTATGAATGTAATGTAGCACACAAAGTTATTTAAATGGAAAACCGTGCTCTTAGTAACTGTCATCAACTTTCAACCGTATGCTTTTAGCAGGACGGTGAAATGTTTATGTATATCTATACAACTGTATTATACCACGCACACGTTTCAAGATATAAAATAGGATCAGATGGAGCTACTTGTTACAGTTTCGTTGGAGATACTTGTTACAGTGCAACAACTTGTAAGTTTAACGGTGTAACTGTACGGAATATGATTTCTTTTTAAAGTTGATATGAGGAACTCTAAAATAAAGACAGGTGGGAGTAGTGATGACTCATTGTTCATTGCGAAAGGCGTCTGGTAAATATTCAATTAATTTCATGACATTCCATAGATACTGAAGTAAAATGAAAACTGTTAGTGATTGTAAGTTGAATTCCTAATGAATCATAATTTAATCAATTTAAGCGTAATTAAATAACTAAAAACATAGAAAAATTTATAAATTTTTAAAGATATTTTTTGGAGATACTGCATACAAGTTACATTAATGAGCCCGTTTTTTTGTTTCAGATACAGAATAAACTGTGCCTAGTGTTGTTTATATAAAAATATTCTGGAGGTCTCCACAGATGAACAGGAGAAGGATATTCATCAGTACACAGACAGTTCTTCGAAGCTGTATTACGTCCTTTCTACTAAGAGTGTTAAATTATTGGCATATAAATATGCTACTAAAAATCAAATAAAATCCCAGTGGATTGGAGTAAATGTAAAATTGCTGCAAGTGACTGGCTGTCAACTTTTTTAAAGCATAAGAAGTCTGTTTCATTCTGCACTCCGCAGGCGACTAACTTGAGTAGAGTCACAAATTTCAATAGGAACAAAGTTGTAAACGTTTTCATCAATTTTGCCAGTGTTTACGACAGATTCAAATTCTAGTGTCAAGCTATCTACAGCGTTGACGAGATTGGGGTTACAACAGTTCAGAAGCCATGGAAGACAACTGCCAGGAAAGGTACCAAACAGGTTGGAGCCGTGACAACTGTTGAAGACAACTGCCAGGAAAGGTGCCAAACAGGTTGGAGCCGTGACAACTGTTGAGAGAGGCAATTTGGCAACCATGACTCTTGCTGTTAGTGCTAATGGCAATTATATTTTTTTTCCCTAGGAAAATCTTTAAATGTCAGTTCCGTTCAAATGTACCTCGAGGATGGCAGGGTCATGAAACAAATATGGATAGATGGCTGGCCAGTATTTTCAGAGCTTCAGGAGGCATTTTATAAAACATACCAGAGTCAGCAAAGAGAGACTTGTCCTACTTATTCTGGACAATCATTAGTCTCATCTCGACTTAAGAACATTGGGTTTGTCCAAGGAAATCGGAGAGAATCTTTTGTCTTTCCAAATTATATATTTGTAAAAAATGTCCTTCAGATAATGATCATGACGATCACTCATCAGAATAAGTGATGAAATTAAGTGAATTCATGAAGGAAAGAGAACATAAGCCTGTTGTTATTCTATCGAGATTTAAATAATAACATCCTGAAAACAAAAAGATATTTTTCTATTGATTAATACATTTTATGTAACGATTAACAACATCTAGTGTAACAGCACACCCTATTGTGGGGTAAGTTGTTACAATGCACATATAAGTATAAAGCTTTTAATGTCTGAATTAGCTTTATCTAATCTTTTTCTTAAAAAAATATGCCATGGATCTTTAATAATCAGATTAAATTTTAAAGTGGGTTTCGTAAAGATACTTGTAATAGTTTTTTAAAGAAGAATTTAAAAAAAATATTGTAACAACTATCATTATTGTATAACTAACTGGTCTCCGCTAACTCAAAAACCAAACAAGCTTCATAAATGAAATTTGATATGTGGTTTTGACACTAAATTTGTAGATCTATATTAGAGTTTTGATCTAATATGTCAAAAGGAAGATGTTCAAAATGTGTACTCAAATTTCTACTCCATACAACGAAGCTAAACACAAAACGCGCCATACTGTGTAAGTGTTTGGAAAGGCCTAAGGGAGAATACTCCCACTGAAAGAGTCCACATAGAAAGAGTCTGTTCGCACATTTCTTAGACGATTTTGTTTCTTTGTAGGAAAAATTCGAATCCTTTGAAAAGTTTATTTTCACAATAATTGCAGTTTATCATCTTCTACCTAAAGTTTTGGTTATACTTATGCAAAATGGAGCTTTTAAAGAAACGATGGATGGAACACAACGATTTCCCTCTCTCCGAAGAGAGTTATTCAGTTATACAAATCCACTGCGAAAGCTATGGTTCGCTTTCTAATTCTTAATGCCTTAAACTTCACACATTAAATACTAAAAATGAGTTCCAGCGGCGGAACTCATCCTACAAACTTTATTAATGCCTTTAAGGTTCTCGTTTAGAGGACATTAAAAGCAGATTTCTTCAAACATTTGTTATGGCTTAAACTTCACAATAAATGCTAAAAATTTCTTTTATCAAAGCAGCGCTGGAACTCATCCGCCAAACTTTATTAATACCTTTAAAGATTTCCAAAATCGAGGACATTAAAATTCGCAGCGGTTCGTTTCAGCCCCAACTAGATAGAATTGCTAATCCCAAAGAAAAAGCCAAGTCAAGCTTTATTCATGAAGTCTTTGATAAATGTGCCATTTCCGTCAGAGGGAAACATCTCATCTTTCCTCCGAGATGGCCCGTGACATTCCTCCCAGCAAGCTGTTGCTGCGGCCCATCAGCAACAATGGGCAAGTATGAAGCGCGCTTCGGTGTACTGCATGTGACATCAGTCAGTTTGGTCCCATCTCCCGCGGAGGGATGGAAGGGAGAAAGAAAATAGCGCACTTCCATGTTTTCTTTTGATGGGCAAATGCGAGGGCAACAAAGGGGCTTTTGTGTTTGTGCAACTCCTTCGGAAGAAAAAAGGTTTGCCCTTCGTAACAAAGGGAGTGCTGGAGACAGTGGGTGAGGTGATGTGTTTCTTATGACATTTCGTTTGCGACCACCCTTGGAGATGTCGGAACACATCGGAAATTTGGTTCGCCCTCCCCTCCTTCTCCCCCCTCCTCTTCTGTTCCCTGCCTTTTCTGTTGCTCATCAGAAATAGGATTTTCTGTAAATAGTCGGCAGATAAAACGTTGCGTTTTATTCAACATCTGATTTCTTAACCCTTCAGCACACGCACCCATTTTTGGAACATTAGCACACCCGCGGGGTCATTTTGACCCCAAATTGTTAGACATTTACTCTTTATTTTATTGGCTATTTGTACAAAAATAAAATATGGTCAAAGTATAAGAACATTTTTTCGTAAAATTATATTTAAGGCACAAATGGAATTTTTAATAAGAAAAATTAAAGTTGAACTTATATCCTTTTCCCTCCTTTTCTGTGTTCTTTTCTTCTCCGCTCCCCACGTTCGTACGCTTCCATAGCCATAACGTTAAATTAACCTGACCATTATAATATATGGTCAAAGTAGAAGAACATTTTTTCGTAAAAATAATTTGTATTTGAAATACAAATGCGATTTGGAAAGTTGAACTCATGTCCTTTTTCCTTCCTTTTCCGTATTTTTTTCTTCTCCGCTGAGCACGTTCGTACGCTTCCAATGCTACAACGTTAAATTAACCTGAAACGTTAGCACACGCACGGGTCAATTTGACCCCAACGCTCCCATTAAAAAGTGAGAAACTCCGTTGCACCGGTTTTGGCCTTCTTATCCTCTTCTTCTAGCACCCCTATGAAGGTACAGGAAGTAACAGGGACAAGTGTTTAAAACTTCCTAGAATTTTTTAACAAAAGAGAAAGGGTGGGGTCGAAAACACCCCATGCGTGTGCTAACGGGTTAAGGAACCCAGTAGGAGAGAGTTACCGAATTTGGACCGATATTATAACTTCAATTCTTTACAATAGCTTATTATTTATATTAACCCTGTTATTGCGTATCACGCGATTTCCGCTGGTTGGAAGCAAATCTGTTTTCTTTTGTATCCTGCGATTTTCACAGGCTAATGTAGTTACTTTCTACTTTTATATATCTTTTAATTAGTACATATTATTTTATACTAATAAAGCTTTGCGTATAAATAACAGCTCGCTTAGCTCAACGGTATTTGAACACGTTTGCAAATGTTGTATCTAAATAGAGATTTTTAAAAAATCTGGAGTCAGAAGGTTAAATATGCAATGCTATTAACATGTATTTAAATTTTTGTCTATTTAGTAAAATAGGCAAATTATGTTGTAACGATGTAAATGTGGCATATGAAATCATTTTTAAGAGAAACCGCTATAAGGTTTCATTTAGAGAGTAAGTGTTTAGATCTTGGCATCATCAATTAACTATTTTAACAAAAGTCTAATAGCTAGGTTTACCATAATTTTTTCAGTTTAAATCGGGACACGCTGGGGGGGATGAGAATATAGTTTAAAATTCTAAAATCTGCCTTCCAATGAACCTCTTTCAAAACACTAGCACTGAGTTTGAAAATGTCAGAACTAAAAGAAAATGCAATTTTCATTTATGTTTGGTAATTTAAAATTATAATAATAAGAATTAAAATAAAATTGTTAATTTTTTTAAATTTTCAGTGTATACTGGGATCTGGATAAGGAGGCTCGTCCACTTTCTCATCAACATTGGATGTAAACAGTGAATTTTCTTTCATTGCCTGAAAGATATCACTAAGTCGAAAACGTTAGATTTTCTAAATTACAATCAAATTTCTCTCTCGCTGCATTCAGTGGTGTAAATCCAGACATTTTGAAGATCCGGACCCCCGTCCGGATATGAGCTTGAAATCCGGACGTATGGTAACCTTAAGCTGTTTGAAAGTAAGTAGCAAAATATGTTATTAACTTCTCAGATAGGAAACTTGTTCGAATACAATTTATTGTAATACTTTTATTAAAATAGTTTAAAGATAAGGTTAGGTGAATTTGGATGTTGTTGTTGTCGAAAAGTTGTTCCAGTTGGATCACTAACGGTTGCCGAAATTGGGCTGTTTAATGACAATGGGACTATTATCTCGAACTAGAAGAATAGCCCAGAAAGCAGTTACAATCACTTAGTCCTCATAAATTGTAAGTGGAACAAACCAAAGCAAATATATTAATAAATAAAACAATAAAAGACATTAACGACATCAAATGCTTTCTCAAAACGAACGAAAACTAAGGTTGCGCAATTTTGTATCCTATCTGAGGAAACCAGGGGAAAAGAAGAACTTATCAGTGCATAAAATGTTATATTTGGATGCACACATTGAGTGTCGGTGAGAATTAGAGAATCAATAAATATTTTTTCTTTAATTTTGCTTAAAGAAAATTGTTATCGAATTTGGGAAATCAAAGGTCCAAACTGAATTACCAGTTGCTTTAATTGGACCTATGGCACAATTTTTTAAGCAATGTTTTTTCAACTTTAAAGAGTATTTCATAAAAAGTTAATTTCATAAGATTGAAGATAAATAAATAACAAAAAAATACTACTGTTTTTTTTAATTAAAATAACCTCTCAATCACTGTTCATTAAAAATTATCCAGGTTGTCTTAATTCAGCAACCTTCCCCTAATTATTGTTTAGTGAATTTACAGCTATATTTTAGAAGTTTCTTGACGTTTACAGTTATGTTATTTAATATAAGACAGTTTATTTCACCGGGATAAATTTGTATATGAAATGCTGTGAAGAGTTATGAATTGCACTAAAGAAGGTTGTCCTCTATATCACAAAAAGAATTTTTGGACCTTCCTGTGATAGATTAGAAATTTCTCATTTGTACAAAATAACCTGTAAAATTCGTTGAATTTACTATTAATTTTGAATATCGTAGGCAAATTTTCGTTGATAAATGTGAATTTTAAATATCAAAATAAATAAATATAAAATCTAGATATAATATGCAGATAAATACGAATTCTAGTCGTCATAATACAGAAATAAATATGAATGTCAGGTGACATGCGATTTTTAAAAATAAGCATTTCTTTTAAATGTTCTTTATAGTGAGTGTCTTTCAAATGTTTAAAAATAAGGCCCACAATATGAATTGTGGGAAACTGTAGAAATTATTAATTTCAAGACTTTATAATATTTATAATAATGAATCATAAATTTAAAAAGTAGAAAACAATTAACTTTAAAACAACCTAGATTTTAATACTTTGTAGTATATTTCAAACATTAGAATAAGTGGATGACGCTTTTTTTTCCAACCAACGCATTTATTCTAGACTTACACAACAGACATGAATATTCTAGACTCATACAGAAACATGATTTTTTTAAACATGAAACGGTTATTTAAATCAATTGACAAGAAAATTATTCTCAAGTTAACAACACCGAATTTCAAAAATCACAAGTATATTTTTTCATTTCCGTTGAAAGGCAACGTTCACAAAGTCTGCGGATTTGCCATTATATTTCTGCTTCACTTTTTCATATACACACGTGCTTCTTCTTCATTTCTATTTAAAGTAGAATATATTTTTGCCAAGGCGGCTCTACCCCTTCGCGCTGTCGCTCGCCAACCCTCAAGAGAATTACGCCAAGACGTAGCAATCCTCTCAGGTTTGCTACACAAACCTTGATCGCTACACTCGCTACAATGTGGACGCTATGCATCTAATTCCCTTATTTAAAAAACACATCATGGTTGAAAGCTTATTTAAAAAACACATCATGGTTGAAAGCTTATTTGCTTCCTATGCTTTATTTTAAGGATAGCGTTATTTGCGGGTAAGGTTCCAAGAGATAAAAGATTATTTGAAAATACTGTGCCTATGAATAAAACATTATTTGCAGTTACTGTAAGAACAAGTGAATCGTTAATTGCAGGTATAGTAGCAACAGATAAAATGTTATTTACAGGTATTATCCATTCTGTTAATTTGTCCACTCGTGCATTCTTGATGACAGTAGACTATTTTAATAACTTCAGAACTTAATTATCAGTTAATCGATTAATTTATCTTATGCCAGAGGCGCCATCTGCTTTGTGGATTTAAGAAAAAAATATTGAAAAAGTTAATATTTATAATAATGAATTCTATATTAAAGACTAAAATGTAGAAAATAATTAAAATTTAAAAAAATTACTTTTAGTACACTAATGAAAGAAAGCGTGTTTTTAAAATAGTTTTATTCTTTCTTTAATTTAGAATATTTGTAAGTGAGAAGGACGATATTTAGTTTAGGAGTTATTTTAAATTTTTCTCATGATAAACTGTGCTTGAAAAGAGGAATAAAATCAAATATTGATTTTTACATTTATAAGTTTTCGGAAAAGATTTTCCGAATCTTAATTTCTCAAAAATAGTAGTCATGAGGCGAAGAGAATGGGGAAAAAACACATATATACATAGGGTTACCATACGTCCGGATTTTGCCCGGATAGTCCGGATTTCAAACTCATGTCCGGACTGGCGTCCGGATCTTCAAAATGTCCGGATTTACGCCACGGAATGCGGCGAGAGAGAAATTTGGTTGTAATTTAGAAAATCTAACGTATTCGACTTTGTGACAGCTGACATCTTTCCGGTAATGTAAGAAAATTCACTGTTTATAGTGTTTACATCCATTGTTGATGAGAAATTGGACGAGCCTCTTTATCCCAGTACAAACTGAAAATTAAAAAAATTAACAATTTTATTTTAATTCTCATTATTATAATTTTAAATTACCAAACACAAATGAAAATTGCATTTTCTTTTAGTTCTGACATTTTCAAACTCAGTGCTAGTGTTATGAAAGAGGGTCACTGGTAGACAGCTTTTAGAATTTTAAACTATATTCTAATCCCCGCAGCGTATCCGGATTTAAACTAAAAAAATTATGGTCATCCTATATATACATACCCAGGACAGAACCCGTAACCTGCTGATAGGAATATCGATTAAACGGTACAGATTTCAGGACAAAAAGAAGTATTGGTAAAGTTACTTTTATTTTTGTTCTCTGGTTAGTTAAAAAATATTAATGACAGTTAATTCAACATTTATTCAATGAAATTTTACATTTTGTCAGTATGGTGATGAGCATATTTTAGCTCACCCATATCAAGGCTCTAATCTTTCGCATAAGGCCCAGTAGGCACTTGCGATTTGTGTCGTGGAAGAAATAAACATGTCATTTGCGGTAAAAGCCCTAAACGGGACGAAATACATTGAGAAGAGACAGCCAGTCCCCACATACCCCCTGCGGAGAGTATCGCATCTGCGATATTTCGCATCTACGATATTTCGCACCTACGATACAAGTGTGTACTGGGCCAAAATGCAAGCACGCTGAGCATCTTAAAACAAAATATTTCTCCTCTTTCCTAAAAGCCCTTCAAACCTTTCTTCAACTGACTCATTTGCACTTTGAATTTGCCTTCTCTGAATTTTTCAGTAATATTTAACAGCACAGCTGAGACTCATGTTTAATGCATCAAAAAGTAGGCTTAAAGTAAACTAAACTAGTGAAATCATGTGGTTCATCAATTTCTGTAGTGTTTCCAAACCATGTAGCTAAATAACGCGTTTACTGGGAGCCGCACGAGAGAAATATATGAAACATCATGGTTTCGGTGAAGTGTAAAAATGCATTTCCAAAGAACACAACAGTCGCTTACGTCCAAATCAGTTTATTTCAGAAGTAAAGCATAATTAAATTAGTTGTAGAGTGCTCTATGATAAAGATATTTAAAAGAGTATTGAAATATTAAAATCATGGCCAGGAGTAAAGAACTAAGCCTAAAACGATGTGAGTTGCTTAGTGCGTTACATGATTGAAAAGAGAGCGTTACACAGACGCCGCGAGTTTTTATAGCACCGAAACGGGAAAAGTCCCGAATTTGATGCTCTAGAAACAAAAGAGTAAAAGTGCTTTTATCGTAAGATTGAAGTAGAAATAATTCGCTTACATAATTAAAAATTAACTAGCATTAAAAATAATTTATTTTGAAGATGGGAAAATTTCGAAATCATTACATATATATATATATATATATACAGACGACACCATACACTTTACATGTCTTATCTATGTAAAAGTAGAAAGGACATTACTTATTTGAAATGATTTTTATACATTATTTTAAAAATATGAGAATACTAATAAAAAATAAATGATATTTTTTAGCTTTTCTTCCTTTTTCCCTTCCTTCTTTTCTTTTCTATTCATCGATGTTTTCAGATATCCTCTATCGCATTCCCTATTTATATCCCATAACTGCGACTCTACTGTAATATGTCCACTTATCTTTCCGCAGATCCCATTGGTCATTCCTTCGAGGAGAAGACAGGAATTCTTTAGTTCCTGGTAAAAAAAGAACCCCGTGTCCTTGTTTCGTAAATTTGTCGTAACGGTATGGAAGGGAAAACCAATTTCTGGGAAAAGGAATTCCCATTCTCGTGTGACAAGTCGAATAGTGTCTGTATTGGTTGTCCACCCAGATAAATTTCCGTCCATTTTGAGCCTGTGACAAATTCTATTGTCCGAACCACCCTCATGACTTTTTGCTTCCCATTTCCTGTCTAAAAGAGAATCTTTTCAGCCCTATCTCTGGAGCATTTCAGTGGAATTTGTCTAACTTGGAAAATGGGATTTCGACAACGTCGAATAAGAGTTTGGGTGGGCGCATTTCGAGAGTTTATGAGCTTTTATTTTATATCGCTAGCTGTTGAAACTGCTTTCCGAGAAGTTTATTTATTTGTAGGCTCAGAAAGGCGGAAATACTGTCTGTTTTGAAGTACGAAAACCGTCCGAGCTCCTGCGCATGCGCCAGTCGGATTTCAACAAAATGGCGGTGAGGCGAAGATGGAGGAGGAGACGTTTATTTATTTATTTATCAATATATAGAAACGTTACACAAGTCTCGAATTAAGGGAAAGAAGTACGATTTAGAAAGAAAATGAAAATCAACATAGGAAAAGTGTAGCTCACAGAAAAACTCGTCTAACAAAGAACTCTAGGAAAGTACTCTAGTTCTTCAAACTCATTGCCGTTCGTAGTCACTCATCGGACCCCCGCTGATGGGAAAAGTATACTAATTATATTCCCAGATGTTTTACAGATGCGGTCCAGATGTGCAAGTGGACCCTGGCAGTCTAATGACCAGAGGTGATTCGTGACGCGCTGGGTGAGTTCGATTGAATTCTGGGATTGATCCAGACTTCTTTCCAAACCATAACTGTACCTGGGACTGAGATGGATTCTAAAGGTGGGTTTACACGCGAACAGTAGAAAACCGACAGTAGGTTGACGCATGCGCAGAATCGTAAAAGTTTTAACCGGGCCACGGCAAGTCTCTGTCCGAACTTGACAGCGACATCCTACTGTCGGTTTTACTGTTCGCGTGTAAACCCCGCTTAACAATTACTCTGATCAGACTTGTGTCCAGCGGAAACTCAGTTGAGAGACCTTGTGTCCCTATCTCTTAATGCATTGAACCTTTTAATGCGTTGCCGTAAATATTATGAATGTTCCCTCGTATGTCTATTGCTAGCAGATAGACGATATTTTTAGGTATATTCCTTGTATGAATAGTACCTATTGCAATGTTTCTCATGGCGCGACTTTGGGAAAATTTCTACATAGCTTCTTCGATCATAGTCCGTAGAACTCAACATCACCCCTCATTCGAAAGTTTATATTTTTTCTTTAATCATACATGCAATCAGTAACACATGCAACGATAAAAATTCTATGAAAAAACACACCAAGTACTTAACAAATTACCTTATAACTAATAAGTAACGATGTATGTACTTGTAACAATCTATGAACCTTTAATTAACGACAAAATGTAAGTAAAATTTGCTGATTCCTCTTTTAAAAAAGAAAGTTAGAGTGGGATTGTGATTACGTTATGACATTCTTTTTCTCTTTTTCTCTATTCTGGGCAAGGGGTAAGTTTATTTTTATGATGGCTACTTTTAAAAGCCAGATGGCTGATATTTTTAAATGAATCTTATTATCGTTTTTGTGCTTGTGTTTAGTTCTCCTCTTTATTTTGAAATAATGCTTTTTGATGCACTGATCTAATTTGTCTTTTGTTGGGAAATTTCGGGCTAAGAGAAACTATATTTGGCGTAATGCAAGCTTCTTACAGAAACATTTCCCAATTATTATTTTGAATCCATTTCGAATTAAAGTCCTTAGCCCTTGAAACAATGGACTAGAATGGATTCCTTGTTTGCTATTTTTTCAATTATCTCTGAGTTTATCTTTGTTTTTTGGTTTCTTTGAATGATATTGATTTCCAATTGTTCTTTGTTTTTTGTTTGCAGCTGCAATTGCGCGCGATTTAAACATTGTTTAAATTTTATTATCTAAATTTTATTGTTTATAAAAAACAAATTGTTGTTTTTGCTTAAACTTTAAGTGATTTTTTTTTATTTTTAAATTTATTCTAATTTTTCTAGCTGATTGTTTTTAAGTAAGTGGTTGCTTATTAGAGCATAGCTCGTGAAAATATACGAGGGGTATTCAAAAAGTATAAGGACTAAAGGACATATATGTGATATTTTAATTTTTTAACTTTCCTAAATAATCTTAACGATACCTCATTTTAAATACTTCTACTTTCATCATAATTAACGCACTACAACTTTCTTTTCAAATCACGAGTTTCAAGGGGAATTCCCTATTCTGGGTACTTAAGCGTTCTGCGCATTCATTTCTGCCCTTTTTCACGCCGGCATGTAAGCTTTCAACAACAACGCGCCGCTCGGGCGTAAACTTCTGAAATCTGGTCATGGAGCTGCAAACAAATTAAATACTTTTACCTATGAAGAAATAACGCCTGATGCCTCAATAAAAGAAGATTTAAACAAATATCGTCTCTTCCTTGATGACAATGGACTGTCTTTCACCTTATTAAAGCCTGATCTTTCATATATATATATAAAGCTGAAAACACAGAGTGAAAACGTCTAGCAGATAATGACATTGAACCCTCCCTCGCATGGACCGAAAGTTACAAGGTCGCAGCAACCACCACTTCTGTATAGTCGAGCTTTGAAAAATGTATGTACTGTGCTGTTGGTGTTTTACTTATGCAGAGAAATTTGAGTTGAAAACTGTGCTCGATATCTTTGAATCATAGCTATAATTTTCTCTCATTTTTAGCATGTTATGGAGATCGAGCTTATCCGAAATAATAATGAATGCAGTTGTTACAAAAGTGAGTTAAGTTTAAGTCACAATTAAATACTTTTAGAATAAAAAAGAGAAAAATAGCCACTGTGAAACAAAATTTTGCGCCATGTAAGAGAATTTTCGTTATAAACAAAATTACTTTGGAAATAATTCGCTTCAATTTCTTTAGAAACTTCTAGAACTGTTTCAAGAAGTTCTCTAGTTGATCCAGAAGTAAAATTGCAATCGATTTTTCTGTTGTTTACTGAACGAAAACCAATGACAAAAAGGAAATAGACAAATTGACTTTTTCTGTGTTTTTCTTCTAGATATCCGTTCTAATTTCACTGATAAATGCAGTTGAATTTGAGAACTGAAAACACAGCAGTAAACCAAGAACATTTGAAGATAAAAGAATTAATTAATTTTATTCTTTCCGAATAGAAAAATCTGTGATAAATGGCACCCCGAACAATTTCTTAATATCAATAAAGATAAATTAATTTTATTCCTATGCCATCTATTTAGAATGAAATATCTATAATAAATCTCTTAAATCTTTTGCTTTCGCATATATTTCGAAAAGAAAATTCTATGGTAAATATCATCCCGTACATTTCTAAAATATAAATAAATAAATTTTAATCATACGGCTTATATTTCAAATAGAATATCTATGATAAATCTCTCTGATCTTTAGTTCTTATTGCGTGTATTTCGAACACAAAAATCTATAATAAATAGCATCCCAAACAATTCCCAAATATTAATCAAGATAAATTAATTTTATTCATACGGCTTATATTTCGAATAGAATATTTATGATAAAAGCACTGCAAACAATTCCAAAAAAATCAATATTCAAAGCAGTGCCTTTCATCTCAATGGATTTTCTTTCTTCATTTTCACCGGAAATAACGTAAAATCTGCATCTTTATCATTCATATATTCACCAATATTCTTACCACAGTCCACTATCGCGAAAACGTGCTCGCTTAAAATTCTTCAATGCCAAACGACAATGCTATTAAACGCAAAATTGCCACCACTTAATGAATAAAAAAATAAATGAAAGGAAAAGAACGATCGTGTTTCTCCCGCCATGAAAACTTTCCATTTGTCGTGGGGGTAGTTTAATCTATTTAATGGCCCACTTCTCCATCCCATTTTCATCTTAATGATCCACTTTGGTTATATATCTGAGCCTTTCAGGCCATTGTTGGCGAAAGCCCGCAGCGTTAAAGGCATTTTCCGATCGATCTGGTGAGAGTTTCGAAGGCGGAAATGGCAATACTCACGTCCGCGCGCAATTAGAATATTCTGTTTGGTTCCGCTACGTCACGTGACAATTTGGGAAATGGTGATACGGTGTAAAATGGAGATGAGGCGCCTTTTACGGGCAGGCCTTTATTTGGTTCGTGTTTCAGTTCGAATAAGGATTTTAGAATGCAGTCAATTCATTGACGCATGGCAAACATAACGGTGCATATCTAACCATGCGTCCAGGTCAGTTAGTGAGGATGAGATTTGTTTATATTTATCTCAATCTTTATTTATATATTTAATTTTACACTTAACAATCCTGTCTAATTAAAATTATGGATTATGAGACTCCTAAAAGAATTTTTTAAAGTTTACATGAATCGTATTATTTGAGACCTAGCTCTAATATTGTTACAAGCACACTGGTATAGATATTCAGTGGCCGACTGTCCACGTTGTCAGCGTGCCCAATAGCAAGTGGGCCCTCTTGCGCGAAAAGAATGTGGGCCCCCAGGATATATGTGTGTGAGAGAGAGAAAGCGAAGAACATATTCTAGAAGGTTTGCTGGCTTTTTCAAACCCAAGCAAACAAAACAGAAAAAAGTTTATGTTACAAACAATCAACTTCTTTGAAAAGACGGGAGAACCGTTAGTACTCAGATTTTTATTGTTCTTGGAGGTCCCGAGAATGCGAAGAAAGGTGTGACAGTTCTATTTGCATGTAGATTGCAGTCTTATGCAAAGAGTAGCTAAAACACGCACTATGTAGATAGATGACCACTGCTTTGTTTCTGCGCTTGATGGTGTATTTTACTGTCTTTAACCTGATGAACAAGTTTCGTAACAAATGAATTCGCTCATTTTCTAAAGCAAAAAAAGTCTTCTTCGAGCAATTAAAATTGTGACAAAGGGACAAAAATCAATTTAGCGACCAAAGAGATATCTATGAAAGGGGAAACTTGAACATTCCCGTCTTTTTTCAGTTTATATGTTTAAGGTGCTTAATTGATCATGATTAAATCATTCTAGGAAGGTTAAAGGCAGTACCTTGATTCAAAAATTCTTGGTTTTTGAGAGTATGTTCAGAGATGTACTATTACATAGTATATTTGTGCTCAAAACCCTTTAATTTCTGAACGGTTGTAGTGATAAAAGTGGTGTCTAGGCATAGTAGGTACTAATGCTCTACGCGTAGAGACTACTTACAGCGGTATCTAGCTGCGGAATTCGTAGTTATTGTTTATATCTAAAAAATTGTGCGAGATATGGAGAAAAAGATCTTGCACATACTCATGCCTAAATTAGAACACATAAAACGTGCTTTTGTTTGGTCACAATTTCCAAAAATGTGTCGTAAAAGACAGTAGTATGGAGCACTTAAATGTTATTAAGCTTCTTTATAGTTTTTGCTGCAAATCACACTCGGACTGCAATAACTGATTAAAATACAGGATAAATCACACTTCTATCGAAAATTCCGCACCAAAAACATTAACCAATCATTGTACTAGAACTTGAACACAGACCCGTCCACCATGCCCGTAATCATTATAGCCACTGAACGGTTAGATAGGCATAAAGACGTCTCATTTATTAAGGATCACTAAAAACAACACGTTACAGATTCTACAGTGCCTATGAATACAGAATCAGTGAAATAAAGAAAATACAAAAACACAAGATAACAGGAAACATACTACCATACTAAGATACAAGAAAACATACAAACAACAAAGTGAAGGCTGGATATATAGAAAACAAATGAAAAAGAAAAATAATAAAGACAATAAAATTAATAAACACAATCATTATATATTTTTTTTCTTTAGCGATAATGTGTGACCAGACCTGGGAAAGAGAGAGAGAAAGATCAATGTACATCTAGAATTTTCTATCTCCTTGTTCTGCCTAGTGTATACGTCAATACACGAAAGGCATGCCACATCGCTTCATATTACTTTTGCAAGGAACGTTGACTAGACCTCTAGGGGAAACATGATCAAGCTGCACCACGACACAGGTAGCACAACATGTTGCACGATATTTTACAATATTGTTCGATATTATATAATATTGTACAATATTGCTAATATTGATTAATATCTTACAATATTGTTCAATATCTTTGTGCTATTAGGGGAGTAACCTCCCTCAGCATCCCCTGCCATTAGTGCTGAGCACTGAATTAACCCAGGATTTTCCAAACATATATTTTTTTAGAGTTCTCTTGACGTTACAGCTTTAGAAATCTTATGAAACAAATCCACCATTTATGCATTCCGTTCTTAATGCTAATATGTGCAAGTTATTGTTTCGTATTAAAAAGACGATGCTCTAAAACTGTATAAATTGCTTTATTCCGTAACATTTTCGAAATAAGAGCGCTAATTCCGAATTTTACCGCTAGATGACGCAGTATGTTTGTTTATCGCTCAGCGCATTACGATTTTACTGTAACTAGAAACAACTCCCTATTAGTAAAGGAGCTTTCGCATACTTTCTAACGGACAGTACTAGAATTATCGGACTACATTCAATCATTAAACGAAATTATTTCAAGAAAGCATGATTTACCACTTTCTATAATAATATTATATATATATGAACTTCAAAATTGCTGATGCAGATTGAATTACGAATATTTAAAAGTGGTACCACCGTTGTATAGAGCCAGAATTCCTTAAAGAGTTCAATTGCTTAACCAAATGCACAGCATTTCACCCACACATAGAAGAAAAATGTCTGCAAGTTTATTAAACACTTTCAAGCCGGCTCGTGCCACAAGTGGCTCGCACTTAGGGTACGGCGAACTCGGTTGAGAGCTGAAAAACTGTCGGTGGTGTTTACACGGGGCGTTTAGCAAATCGTCTCTGCCAGGTGGCGCTGCAGTTAATTATTCTGCCGGTGAGTGAGATATGTGGCTCAGAAAATGGGGATTTATTTGAAGAGCTCCAATCGAAGGAAGAATTCATTGCATTTAATGAATAAAAATTTCACAACTTATAATATATAGAACTGTTTCATAAAATTCTCAATTGAATTCAGGATAGCACATATTAGTACATAATTTGTTTTCTGGTGTTTCATATGATATTCTCGTGAATTATAGTATATCCAATGAATATTCTGATTATCCTAATAAATAGTAGGTGTGTAATTGAATTTAAAGTAATTTTATTTTGATAAAAAATTCCTTTTGAATTATTTTTAAACAATATAACGATTCATAATGATCACTGCATGTCTTATTTTGTAGTAAAATTATCTCATTAAAAATTAAGCATTTTTATATTCTACAAAGGATAATGATGAGAAAAATCATTTTTCAATATATTTTTATTTACGATTCTCAGGTCACATTTTTCAAGTAAATTCGAAAACTAATAAAATTTGAACATCAAGAACTGAAAAGGTTATATGTTATATTTAAAAGTTATATGCTAAATATTGTTAAACTGCCCTAAAACATTAATAATTTTCAACTGGTTAGTTAAAAAAAATTATTCGCTTTTTTTTGCAAAGTATACATAAAAATATATTTTGAAATTTGTTAAAATTAAGAAAAAAATTGCACTTTCAAATTTACATCATTGAGAAGAATAGAGTGGAGTCGCCAAATTTGGACTACATGGACTTTGTTTACTGCACTGTGTTGGAGAAATCATTTTAACGAAAAACAAGTAGTTGAATTTTTTTGTAGCTTATTTATTTATCTTCAAAATGGTGTAATTAACTTTTTATGAAATGTACTTTAAATTAGGAAAAGAGCAAATAAATATTTTTGCAACTTCTTTAATGTGAAAAAAATTTAAGAAAATTTCTTTAAATGTAGAAGCGAACTTGATGCATTAAATGAATCAGCGTCCAGTTTAATTAAAGTATCAGTGAAATTCTGAATATAAAACGAGTGCCGATTATAAGACTTTATTTCCTTGGGAAAAAATGTCGCCTTGTATTCTCTCAGCTACAAATTTTAGCAAAAGTATTTCTTCACCACACGCTTGTTAAAGATATTTATAAGAAAATATGAATATGCTTATATAATAAAACAGTTTACTTAAGCATTTATTATTAAATAAATTTATTATAATTATCCTTCTAAATAAAATATTACATTAAAATTACAATGTAATAATATTTTCGGAAGTTATTTCGAAAAAGCGAAAAAAATTCATTTAATTTTACATTTTCATCCCGTACAATGACACACACATTCGCTTTCATTATTTGTAGAAATTAATATTATCAGCACAACAGAATGCAATTAATTGAATAAACAAAACAAAGAAAAATGTTTTAAATCCTCTAAAAATTTATACATTTTTATTTAACTTCAAAAAATCAGATTCGGTGTTCGGAGCTGTCATCAGGGTAAGGCAAAAACGCTTTCGTAAAAAAACACACTCAAACACTGTTACGCGTTACTAAATCGTATATCACAAGGACAGTTTATCGTGGTCTGTTTCCGTGGACACGAGGGTAATTCCACTCGCCAAAAAAGTTTGTAACACGTGACCGGTCAGACAAGATGACGGAAATCGTGGACTGTATTCAACCGGCTTGCAAATGCACACGATGGTGACGGAAAATCGTCAGCAGCGAAAATTCAAACCAATCGGGTGTGACTTAACGGTGACGTAGTTCGCCTTCCACGATACTGAAATCCTGTCTTACCGGTTATCTCAATGCGTCACGTGCTACAAACTTTTTTTTGGCGAGGGGCATTACCCTTGTGCCCACGGAAACAGACCACGATAAGCTGTCAACAATTCACACAAAGGTTAGAACATTGTTTCAAGAGACTTTCTCGCACTCACACTCTCTGAATGCAAAATGAATATAATTATGACTTAAATCACAGCAGAGTAAGGTAACATGTACTCTCATTACTATATTAAGCCATAAGTGCCCATTTTTTAAATGCTACTTTGTATACTAATATTACATATTCTGAAATCAAATGGAAAAAGCTTTAAAACAATCATGTTAGAAAAATTTATGTTTCATTCCCCTCTTAAGCCTAACCTCCGTAGAGTTGGAAGGCAAGTGCACTAACCACTATACCGGACGGGGCTACACACGATGGGACAGTTGGTTCATAAAAAGCTTTACTACGTCAATTTTTCGGTCACTATTTAGACAAAACCCTATTAATGCAAAAAAATATCAAGTCTAAAATTATGTGAAATTCTAAAAAAGAAAAATATTCTTGCAATTGCATTTTTTGATATATTTCTTAAATGCAATTCTAGTTCTTTTTAATAATTGAATAAACTTACTTTTTCTTCTTCACATTACACAAAAATACTTTCCGAGTCTTTGAAAAAGAAAAGGCTACATTATCAACCAAACGCTTACTAAGTGATGCCATCGACTGAATATAAGAGAAAAGAATACTTGAAAATACTTTTTTGTAAAATTTATGACCGAATGATAGTTGCTGTGCTAAAACGGAGGCATTAATGAGTTAACAGAAGAAATTAATCACACAAAAATGAAATACCTTAACAAATACACACACGTACTATTTTTGCAGGAAGAGGAAATAGTTTTAACATTAATGTCAGATATTTACAAGCTAATTTCATGAAAATGAATGTTAGTTTACCTTATATTTTCTGTTTTTACTTACACAAATTATTATTAATTCAGGACAAAGACTGTGGCTACAGTGAAAAAATTAGCAAAAGAAAAACTCGTTAAAAACTAAAGGTAATTATAATTATCCTCTAAAATTTATATATTAGTTAAGTGTTCTTATTACTTTGTTCAGTTGTTTTGTTTTCTTAAGCGACATTTATTAAACTAAATGATGTAACATTTATTTATTTATTGTGAATTCCTCATAATTTGATCGCAAAGTAACTAAAATGGACCTTCACCAACAGCTAACGTTTTTTTAATATAATTTATCTCTATAAAAAGTTGTTCTAAAAACAATTATTGAATATTTTTTAGAGAAAAAGACTGGAAATTTAGATAAGGAAGTACCAAAAACATTTTTCGTGCAAGTTAACATTTAAAAATTAATCAAGAGAAAAGAAAAATATTTTATGCTTGAACGCATCTTAATTTTCTAATGCTATCTTTGCATGTGCAATGGCGTGCATCTGTAAGTAATTAAAATAAAGAACTTGTTAATTAAATATCCGGACAGTGATTACGTTAACGCATAGTTTCACTGCTACATTTTCATTCACCACTGCCATTGTAATTACATAGCTATTTCATTAGTGGAGTTCAGCTGAATTCTCTACTGCAGACGGACGATCACTTTTCATCTTTGCGAAATCGCTGGAATTTAATTTAATTAAATGTAAATTCCGTCACCGCTCTAGCGTAGCAACTAAATGAGAGTTACACTTTCGCTCTCTCTTTTCGTTGAAGCAAGAGAATTATTGTTACTTTCTGTCAAACAAATACCACGAATTTTTTCAAGCAGTTAATGAAGAGAAAATGAAGAAAACCGTTAAGGAGCGAAAATAAATGAACCGACAAATTAAGAAAGTTTCAAAATTTCAATATAATTCGAAAGAATTTATAAAAGAAATTGGTAATTTGGAAAAGCTATGGTATGTCAAGGATGAAGTGTAAAAAATGTTTATGCAGAGAGCTTGATAAAAAATTGGTTTGTTATTAAAATTCAGTTTAATTTGTTTCGATTTGTTAGCACATAGATAGTTAAATTCGTCTTTCAAAGCTTCATGAAGGCTATCAGTGGCGTAGCGGCCGGGCGACAAGAGGTATAGATCAGTGGCGACTCGTCTATAACTCGCGGGTAAGACACTGACCAACGAAGGTTTTTTAAATGACACGTGTGTTGATTTTTATAAACTTGCTTTTTATATCATAAAAGAGAACAGACAATCGAAAATATTAAAAAATTAAAATATCGTAAAGTATTAAAGTATCTAATGTCGAATTTATAAAAAATTATTTCCAAATGGACGCTGGCTAACTGATTTTCTATCGTATCACTTCCCCTGCGTATGGCTCATGACAGTCGGTCATTACCTTGACGCGCATATACGTTGCATCGTAGAACGGGGATGTAATAGCTTGCAGTGTCGAACTGATTGACATTTTAGAGGATTTTGTGAAAAAGAAAAAAAGGGTCAAATGGTAAGTTTTTCTCTTAACAAATTTTCTGTGTTCCCAAATTAATGGTTCCCTTTTTACCACACCCTCCTCCCCTTTTAAAGTGACGTCACTGACGTAGTGACACACAGGCTAGTATTAAAAGAATAAATCTGACCATTTCTCAAATAGGTTCGCCATCACTGGTAATGGTTCCCTTTTTACCACACCCTCCTCCCCTTTTAAAGTGACGTCACTGACGTAGTGACACACAGGCTAGTATTAAAAGAATAAATCTGACCCATTTCTCAAATAGGTTCGCCATCACTGGTAATGGTTCCCTTTTCACCACACCCTCCTCCCTTTTAAAGTGACGTCACTGACGTAATGATACACAGGCAAGTATTATAAAAATTGATCTTATCCATTTCTCAAATAGGTTCGCCATCACTAGTAATGGTTCCCTTTTTACAACACCCTCCTCCACTTTTAAAGTGACGTCACTGACGTAAGAACACACAGACTAGTGTTAAAAAAATAAATCTGACACATTTCTTAAATAGGTTCGCCATCACTGGTAATGGTTCCCTATCCACCACACATCCTCCCTTCTAAAGTGACGTCACTGACTTAGGTACACACAGACTAGTGTTAAAAAAATAAATCTGGCACATTTCTCAAATAGGTTCGCCATCACTGGTAATGGTTCCCTTTTCACCACACCCTCCTCCCCTTTTAAAATGATGTCACTGAAGTAGTGACACACAGACTAGTATTAAAAAATAAATCTGACCCATTTCTCAAGTAGATTCGCCATCACTGGAAATGGTTCCCTTTTTATCACACCTCCTCCCATTTTAAAGTGACTTCACTGACGTAATGACACACAGACTAGTATTAAAAAATAGATCTGATCCATTTCTCAAATAGGTGCACAAATCACTGGTATAGATGCTTCGGGAATCAGTCTGAGGGGGGCGATGACGACAAAACATTAATGCGTTTTTGTCACATTTTTAAGCTAAATATGATGCGGACAAGAAAAAATAACACCATGTCCCAGGTGCCCTTTACACTGCTAAGCCACGGATGACGAAGGCGATAAAATCTTATTATGCTACCGACATCACTTACTCTCGGCTTACTGGCTTCAGACTTCCAAATTTTTAACCATGGACAGTTGATGTTGATGACATGGGGGAGCTTAGAATTAGTCAGGAAATTTTGGATTTTTTCTGTGAGTAGCCATTGTCTTGTTTCTTCAGCTGGAGGGGTAAGTTGAATCCTTTCTCCTTTGTGAATCTATAGGATATTTTGTTATAATGACGGCCAATGAATGCTCGATGGCTGCTGATTTTTAGTCTAAAAATCTTTTTTGAAACAAAATTATAATGGTGTATTTGCTTTGTTGTGTCGGATTTTTTTTCGGGTATTCCTTCCAATGTCTTACTTTTCTCTTGGGATTTTTCGGGGCACGAGAGATAAATTTTTGGATGAAAGCCAGGCCTGTCATAGAAAAAGATTCCATTTCTGATTACCTGCCTGTAGGTGACCCTTGATAAAGTCTGTAAGGCCGAATTCTTTCCTATATTTCTTCTACTTTTTCCAACAGTTTTTTTAAAGTAACTTAGTTACTCTTTTCATTAAAAAAGTTTTATCTAAACCGACAACTCACTCTCAAAACATACTTCTTACATCGACTTTAGGACGTCTGATACAGACAGGATGTGAAGGGTACAAGAATGTCACACAGAGCAAATTTTCGGCGAAATAGGGTCTGTTCCTTTCACCACGAAGCCTGAACTCTACCAGCAAACTCCTAAATACAATTTTGAATTATAAACTTTAACTTCGGTAGTTTTTATGGAAAGTTTTACTCACGTCTTCAGATTGCTAAGGATCTATGTTCAACGTGTCGATGAGACATCAAGAGATTAGACACTGTGCATCAATTAAGATCATGCTACCATAAGCCAGACTAACGTCAACGATACGCTCACACGACACTTAAACCATCAGTGTTGGCATTATGTCATATTACTGTAGAACTCTGTATCTGTTCATGCTTCTCATTATTGTAATATTTTTCTATCTGTAAAAAAATGTTATAAAATCTTTTCAGTTCCAAGCAGAGTGGCCTCGAATTCCTGAAACTGAAAAAAGGAGGGCTACAAAATACAACAAGACGAACATTACTTGGCATGGAACACAGTGTTGCAGTTACCTTATTCTGCTGGATATTAAACATGAAAACCAGTCAGCTGCTGAAAAGCACTAGCATTATTATTCTAAAGTGAGACTTCCGAAGGGAACGTCCAGAATGAACGTCCACCCAACTGAATGAATGGGAGCCTCCAAAGTTCTATTTTCCTCAAAACAACGCATGCTGAAGTTGTGTTTAATCTGAGAATATCGTCAGACGCAGTAAGGTAGACATGCGACTGCACCGAGATCACATGACCTTTGGATTTGGTTTGGTTTGTAGGGTTTACTGGTGCAAG
>BGPR01019260.1:0-29590 GCA_013235015.1 Araneus ventricosus
TAAAAGAAGATGTTTATGCCATTTTGTTTCGTTATTTGCTTTTATTTATTTATATTTTTAATGATTTATATTAAATGCTGAAAACATAATAACTAAACAATTCTTCATATACTAGGGGGTTACACCCCCTACTCGCTCTGCTCGTCAACTCGTGTTCCTAGTTCGCTTCGCTCGTTCTCTGTACAGAGTGCCTGCTAGTAAAAGAAAAATTATAAATACATTAACTACTAAAAGTAAATTTAAATTATTTGAATAGCAGGGAGTTCTAACTAAATTCTTTTTAAAAAACTAAAACGAAACTTTTAATTACTAAAAACTAAATAATCAAATTATAAAATTAAAATTTTACCTTTATACCATATATATGAAAATGTTAAAAAGAAATTTGAATGCTAAAATGTATGATGGATGTTTAGAAATAAAAATTGTCATTAATCAGAAATCAGGCACTTAAAACTTCTTGGTACACACAATTGAATGTTTTTTCAACAGTTTCATTAGCACAGACGTCATTCCAACAGACTTCTAAATATCCACACTTCTCAATGAATTGTTGCTCAGAAGAGCTTCGCCACATGTATGCACACTCTCTGCAATAATTATTTAGCCAAGAAAGATATAACTTTTCTCGCTAGGTAGACATTTATTTGTTAAAAATTCAGAAAATTTAAGTTTTCGAAAGATGAGTTAACCCATTTCACAAACTTTTTTCTTAAAACGGACACTTTAAAGTGACAAATGGCTCTAAATATGTTCAGATTCACTATTCAAAATTATAACCCATAATAATTATTTACTTTTACCTTTATAACATTAACAAAACAGCCTTTTTTCAAAATTTTAAAAAAATTCTAAAATTCTTCAAAAAAAAATTCACCAAAATTTTAAACATGCTTTTTTTTCACAGAAATAATGATCAGAAAATCTTCGCTACATGGAAAGAACAGAGTCCTATCATAGTCAACTATGTTCCTACAGCTCGGGAATTTTGTTCCGTACACAAAAACGCTTGCTTCTATTTTGTACATTCAGATTGGATCGTCTTAGCAAAGATTCCTCAACAGTTTCAGTTGTTCAACAGTTCTATTTTTCGACGATTTCTATTTATAATTGAATCTGCCGGACTTAAACTTATTTTGAAAAATTTCGTCGTCTCGGATCAAATCAAGCTACAATCGTTAAATCGAATGTAAACAAAACAAACTTGCGAGCTGTTGCCAAACGGTGATTAAGAAATTCGACCCTTTTATGTTGCCACGTAAGTGAATTATATATATAGATGATTGTCAAATTAAAATCAAAGGTCCATTACTAATATAATAGCCCAGAACTGTCTCTCACTGATCCGGTAACGCTCTGACGTCACCAATGCTAAAATTCGCGCATAGCATTGCGGGACGTTAAACAGCATTATTTCAGTGTTAGAGCACCTAAATTTCAGTAATTTTAAGGTATGTGCCTACCCTAAAATCGACGTTTGTATGAAAATTTTCGAAATTTTTTTTATTACTTTGTATTAAAGACCATACATTTAGGATTCCAAAAATGGTTTACTTTAGTTTCTTCGATAGTTAGAAGCAAAGTTATTGCCTAAATTATGAACCAGAAGTGAAATTTTCGAAACCGAAACTAAGCCATAGAAATGCAAAAAAAACACATCTAAACAGCTATTTCTTTACTCTTAGACAATGTGAATGTACAATATACTTTTTAAATATAGAATTAAGTTTTATTTATTTTTTATTATTGCTCTAGGCGTATCTGGCAACTGTTTCTCTAGTTACGGGATATTTTACCTAAAGAAAATTTCGCTCACTCCAAACACTGTTATTAGATAGTAAAATAACAGTTTAATTATTCAATTCAGGCGATATAAAGCTGATGACTGTATTTAACCATCTTAATGTCAAACTTGAACCAGAAATTATTAAAAAAAACTACATAGAAATTGATATTGAAAGAATTAAGAAATCGAAGCGACAAGTCGAACCAAAAACAAAATTATCAAGAAAAAAAATTAAAGTTAATTTTTAATTAATTTTGATTTAAATTTAAATCAAAGAAGGCTGAACTTACAAATACTGTGAATTTTAAGTTGTTAAAATATGTATATAATTTTTTGTGCGACTTTAAAACCTTCATTTGCGTTTCCTGGAAAATGGCCATTTTCATTTTTTTGGATTACGAAAAATCTCATTTCTTAAAAGGGTTTTAAAATATTCAAATAAAATTTAATCACAGTGTTCTATACATCTCTAGGTATGTTATGAACCTCAAATATAGCTTAAAGAGAATAATTATTTATTTTAGAGCTGTTTTTATTTGAAAAAGTTATAGTTTTTTTTGTAAAAAGCTGTTGCGTACACAAACTTTGGTATATCTCAGTAACTTTAAGAGGTATCTAAATATTCTGCTTCATAACACAGGTAAATGTATACCAAATATATTATTGAAAGAAAAAGGGAAATACATGCATTAGAATTTGTTATAGGAAGTTTGGCGTAAATTGTTACTAAATTTTGACCAAAAATGGTCAAAATCTGGAAAATAAAAAATTTGTTCATTAAAATGGCATTTGAATTAACAGTTTTATACACCATTATAACTGAAAACATAAGTGTTGAACCTTTTTTGTACCTTTTTTTCAAAAAAAGTGCTCCGAAGGTAGGCACATACCTTAAATTTAAAAAAGTAATTGTCGTTCTAATTTCAAATTTATTAGTTCTAAAATCGTGAATCGTATTTTGCGATTGATATAAAATCTATCTCGCTGTGATCCCGAGAAATTTTAAATTATATTAATCATATATTTCAAAGAATTTCCATTTTTTAATAGAGAGTAGTAAATCACGTCAGTGGTATATCATGCGCGTGATATAGTTTGGACGCCACGATGCATCTTATTATTTATTGCAATCGTGATGAAATGATTTGATAATAATTTCTGGCAACGTTTGACAAGCAGAAAAGTGCTTTGTTTTGATAAGAATTTCGACAAAGAATTCCTTTGAAATTCTTGGTTCATTTGGAGAATTTCGTGGTTATTGAATCATAATAAAATTGTTAAACAACGAAAAATACTCCACACGGAATGTCGTTTACCAAGAGGTTTTTTGAATAAAGAAATATGTAAATAAAAAAATATTTCCTGTCATAAAACATATGTTTAATTTAATTTTTTTCAATCCATGTCAAACATTTCTCTCGCATATACAGTAGAGTCTCCCTACAACGAAGTCTTCCTACACTGAATTTTTCCCTATAATGAAATTTTTAATCGGAATGTTAAATAATATTCAAAATATTCTCGATATAACGAAGTGGTTGTCTCCCTATAACGAATTTTTTCAGACCTTTATCTTTTCGATTTTTGTCATTTTTGAAGAAAGTTGCTAATTTTAGTGCAAACAAATCGCTCACAAGTGCCTGTATCTGGAACCACTCACATTGTTCATTCCAGCGATAACGCATAACAATAGAATGCTATGTGAAGGGTAATGCAGTTGTGGGGACCTGGGTTTCTACAGAGGGAGCAGCATTTCTACGGGTCAAGATTCCAAGAATCGGGGTGGAAACAGCAAATGGATGTGACAATACGCATTTTATGTTTATCCGTACTAGTACATATTATTCTCTAAATTGGTGAATCGTCTTTACTTTTGAGCATCTATATTATATAAAACGCTTATGCGTGGCGGAAAAAAAGGACCATTATTTCTTTCTCCCAGTTGGCAACGATCAGTTTGTTTACCAATCTCAACCCTGACTCCAAACTTTTGCTTACGGATTACAGGACTTTTTTTTGAATTTATATATTTAAAATAAAAATTACAGAATAAAGACCAGAGAACTAATTATACTTCAGAAAAGTTCTCTTGCACACTGCTCTCGGAGAATGATTAAAGTTGCATACTGTTTGCAACGTGTATATATAGAGAGATTAGATTTTTTTGCCACTTTGTTTGTACGGAAGGAAGTGAATTACCACATGCTGCTTATGGTGAATGATAATGTTGCATACTTTTTGCTTTTCTGTGTAATATTTCATAAAAAAGAGTGCATATTTAAAATTTTGCTTTAAAAAGCAAGGATTTTGGAAATTTTTGAGAAAAAAGCTATCTTATCAATTATAAAAGGCTAAAAGTAAATAATTATTATGGGTTTTAATTTTGAATAGTTGATTTGAGTATGTTTCAAGCCACCATTTCGTTAACTGTCCTTTTTTAGCTAAAAGGTTGCAAGATGGTTTACATCGTTCTATGACAAGAGACGATCATGAATTTTCTGAGATTTAAAACACAAATGACTGCACTGAGAAAAACACTATATTTTTCTTGACTAAATAATTGTTGGAATAAAGATGTATACATGTGGGAAAGCTTTTCTGAATTACATTCTATTGTATAGAGGACATATTTGAAATTTTGGTGGAAAAAGCAATTTTTATAAATTTATTTTGAAGACTTGGAAAATGCTATCTTATCAGTTTTAAACTTAAAATTTTAGTTGAATGAAGTTATATTGAAATAAACTTTTGAATAAATACTCAAAAGTGTATGTCAGGAAATTTTAAATTTCTGATTGATGAAAATAATTTTGATTTTTAATCATCTTTGGATTATAAATATTACCTTTCAAATTTCTTTCTAACATTTACTTATATATCTGTGCTGCCAGAAGATTTTAATTGTAGAAACTGATTAAAAATTAATTTTAGGAGTTCGTGCAATTTCAAATAATTTACTTTTATTAATTAATGTACTTATAATTTCCTAATACTAGCAGAAACGGATAACTGTACGGAAAGCGTGTGAAGCGAGCTGTTTTCACATAGTGATCCCGAAAGTTATCCCGAAAGAATCACGTGATTCTTTGGTGTCGGTGAGCGGAGCGAGCAGGGAGTGTTATATATAAAGATTTTATAACAGCTGTGCTAGGACACCCAGTGTCTTCATGTAGCGAGCGAAGCGAGCAGGGTTTGCGTAGCAAGCCCCGGAGGATTGCAGCGCAATCCTCCTGGTTGGTTGGCGAGCTTCAGCGAGCAGGGGGCAGAGCCCCCTAGTTTTGTTTATACAATAAAAATTAGCATAATTTTAACAAATTTATAATAAATATTGCTTCATTTTTAATTGAAAGCCATATTTAAATATTTTTTAACTTATAGCACATACTAAAAGGTTTGTAACATTTACTTAAATAACTGCAAAAATCTCTAGTCTCCGTATAACGAACTTTTCTCTATAGCGAATTTTTCAAATGGAACCAAGCGATTTCGTTATAGGGAGATTTCAATGTATATATCTATTTAAACACGTCAAATTTGACGCGAAATCTCTCGAATGAAGATGCAATACCCGTCATGGTATGACGGGTGATTTTCTAGTTCTTAATAATATTTTAATATCGTGGTCCGATTTTTGGAGAATTTTTTAAGCTAACTTATCCCGCGAAGATCATCTGCGCTTCGTTATACCCACATCATGCCTTTTTGGCCAAATTTTTCCATTCTAGCTTGGTAGTTGCTGAAAGAGGTTACGTTTCATTGGGGTCGCAGGCCCCCATCACCCGTAAATCTGACAGATATGGCTTTATGAAAATGGAAATTATATCTGTTAGTTAATGTATGTGTTACCGGCAAAGTTTGAAATCCGGCATTCTATAGATTGCCTAGGCATTGTATATAATGCCTAAAACTAGCCGGCAATGTATGAAACGATTTATATTTCACACATTTCCTAGGCATTCTATAGAATGCCAAATGGCAAACCGGAAAAGTATGAAAGAAATCGCCGATTTGATTATATAAGAAATAAAGTTAAGTGCAATTCAAAATTAAATTATTTGCTTCCTTGATGTAATAAGTAGATTCATAATTTATTTTGTTTTTTTAATAGGAAAGGCATAAACTTTGATATGAAAACTTTCATTTTGCTTTACGAATTTTGAATGAAAGGTTTTTTAATGGTACTCTTTTTTTATTTTTTCTAAATGATATATGTATTTTTGAGGAATGCACGCCTTTTAAATAATAGCCTTATTATGAACTTTTTTCATACTTTGCCTAAATAGCATTTGTCATTCTGTAGAATGCCTAGGTATTATATACCATGCCTAGGAAAAGTGTGTAATAAATCTCATATTTCATACTTTGCCTAAAAACGCCCGGAATTCTATAAAATGCCTAGGTATTCTATAGAATGCCATCATTTCATACATTACCGGTAACATATACATACATTTCAATATAATCTAGCGATTTGTACAAATTTCATGTCAACCAATCCAAGGCAAGGTTGGGGCACTTGTGTCTTCTTACACAGATAGTTATGAAGCAGAGGGAAACCTAACAACGGAGGAAATCAAATCACGCCGTATGACATAACGAAAATTATCCTGATCATCATAAAGCCAGATCTCGTCTTAATGAAGAGAAAAGCAATTTTAACACAATTAAAAAAAGGGAAGATAATTATGAAGCAGAGGGAAATCTAACGACGGAGGAAATAAGGTCACGCCGTGTGACATAACGAAAATTATCCTGATCATAATAAAGCCAGATCTCGTCTTAATGAAGAGAAAAGCAATTTTAAGAAAATTGAAAAAAAGGGAAGATAATTATGAAGTAGAGGGAAACCTAACGACGGAGGAAATCAAGTCATGCCGTATGACATAACGAAAATGATCCTGATCATTATAAAGCCAGATCTCGTCTTAATGAAGAGAAAAGCAATTTTAAGAAAATTGAAAAAAGGGAAAATAATTATGAAGCAGAGGGAAGCCTAACGACGGAGGATTTTTTGTGGCGTCGAATAAGGAATAAAATGAATTGATTGTATGATGCCTGTGTAAATTGGCGTTCCTGTGCTAGTCATTAACGTGCAATAAATCTTCTGCAGTTCATCCTTCTAGGGGGATTAGACAGTGTTTAGTTTAGGTTTCCTAAAACTTGGCTGTTGGTAAGAGTGTTTGGCTAGTGGATTGAAAAATGGAAAATTTTTCTGGACGTAATGGCGATTGGTGTTTCAGAGTCTCTTAAATAAATTGGAGAGACCTTTTCTCGAATTAGATAACATATTGTTACGAAAGTCGTCAGGTAGATGTACGATAAAAGCAGCCCAACAAGATGGATAATTGAAAATGACGCTTTATTTAACGAATATTCTAGAAAGTCGAAGCTCAAGCATCTCGAAAAGAACAGCACTTCACAATTAACTACACAAACAAACAGCAAATCACTAATAATAGCAGCAATAACACGAACAAAAGCGCTCAAAAGCTGAACAATTCGCAATGCGAACAAAACTCCCAAGAGATTCATCCCTCGTTGAGTAGGTCGGTACTTATACCCTTTTTCGACAGGATGTGACGTCAGATAGAAATATCTCGAAAACTCTCCATAACTCCGTCCCCAATAGAGATAGAGCGACAATTCTGTCATTTTTCACAACCTTCATTTTGTCCCCAAGGTCGGGAATCATTGATTTCCATTCCCCTGGCATCCAATGAAACCTATTTACACGTCTCTTTCCAACCATAGGACTAACATGGCTTTGAAGCGACATTACAGGTTCGCAACAATATCAATGAAATATAACATGATAGTCGAAAAATATTGAAGTTTCTTCTGAAAATGTAACAGCTATCTATGTAAAAATCTTCGTGATTTTCACCAACTTTTCAACTCAACTGTTAATCAACCGTAATACCAAATTCTAAAATTCTTTTGCAATCTTCAATGTCCTCCTTTCTCTGTTAAATGAAACTAAAACCAACTCTCTATGTTATTTGGTTGCGGAGCTATAAGCGTTTAACTTTACCACGAAATTCGACGCAATTCAACAATTCTTGAGTAATATTTCGAGTAAACATAAGATCGATGAATGAATTGCCAAATGTACTTGGATAGTCTGCGTGCGCGCGCATTGGTCGCTGTGACGTCATTAAAATTTTTAGGGATTTTCACCAACTTTGCAACTGGACTGTGACTAAACCTTAATTACAAATTCTAAAATTATTTCTGAAATCTTCAATATCTACCTTTCTCTGTTAAACGAAACTAAACTCAACTCTTTATGTTATTTGGTTGCGGAGCTATCAGCTTTTAACTTTAGCACAAAATTCGACGTAATTCAACAATTCTGTAGTAGTATTTCACGTGAACGTAAGATCAATGAATTGCCTAATGTACTTGGATAGTCTGCGTGCGCATGCATCGGTTACTGTGACGTCATCAAAGTTTTTCATGATTGAAACGAACTTTCAACTTTGATTTTGAGCACGATTTCGAACTTTGTAGCTTGACTGTGACTAAACCGTAATTCCAAATTCTATAATTTTTTTGAAAACTTCAATGTTTACCTTTCTCTGCTAAATGAAACTGAAACCATCTTGTTATTTTGTTGCGGAGCTATAAACGTTTAACGTCGCTGCGAGCTTGTGATAAATGTTTAACGTCGCTGACGTCATCGTAAAATTTTTGTTCGTTTCACCAACTTTGCAGCCTCGACTTCACTGAACCGTATACCAAATTCTAAAATTCTTTTTTGTGATCTTTAATGACCTTCTCTGTTAAATGAAACTAAACCATCTTGTTATTTGTTGCGGAGCATAAACGTTTAACGTCGCGACGTCATCAAAATTTTCGTTCTTTTCACCAACTTTGCAGCTCGACTGTCACTGAACCTAATTCAAATTCTAAAATTTTTTTTTGTTTCTTAATGTTAACCTTTTCTGTTAAATGAAACTAAAACTATCTTGTTATTTTGTTGGGAGCATAAACCACGTCGCTGCGACGTCATCAAAATTTTTCGTTCAACTTTAGCTCGACTGTCACTGAACCGTAATACCAAATTCTAAAATTCTTTTGTAGTCTTCAATGTTAACCTTTCTCTGTTAAATGAAACTAAACCATCTTGTTATTTTGTGGAGCTATAAACGTTTAGCGTCACGTCATCAAAATTTTTTCGTTCTTTCACCAACTTTGCAGCCTTGACTGTCACTGAACTGTAACCAAATTCTAAAATTCTTTTGTAGTCTTCTGTTAACCTTTCTGTTAAATGATAAACTATCTTGTTATTTTGTTTTAAACGTTTATAACGTCGTCGACGTCATCAAATTTTTCTTTCACCAACTTTGCGCTCGACTGTCACTGAATTCCAAATTCAATCTTTTTGTAGTCTTCAATGTTAACCTTTCTCTGTTAAATGAAACTATTCATATTTTTTGGTGAGTTATAAACGTTTAAGTCGCTGCACGTCATCAAAATTTTTCATTACCAACTTTGCAAGCTGACTGTGCTGAACTCAGATTCTCAAATTCTAAAATTCTTTTGTGTTCAATGTTAACCTTCTCCTGTTAAAGAAACTAAAACCCGTCGCTGCGACGTCATCAAAATTTTTCGTTCTTTTCACCAGATTTACAGCTCGACTGTCACTGAACCGTAATTCCAAATTCTAAAATTCTTTTTTGTAGTCTTCAATGTTAACCTTTCTCTGTTAAATGAAACTATCTTGTTATTTTGTTGCGGAGCTATAAACGTTTAGCGTCGCTGCTACGTCATCAAAATTTTTCGTTCTTTTCACCAACTTTGCAGCTCGACTGTGACTGAACCGTTATTTCAAATTCTAAAATTCTTTTTGCAATATTCAATGTCAACCTTCTCTGTTAAATGAAACTAAAACCAACTCTCTATGTTATTTGGTTGCGGTTCTATAAGCGTTTAACTTTAGCGCGTACAGTGTCATAATTTGTTTCTTTCCGGGCACACCATTAAACCACTATGGAGAGTCTACGTCAAAACGGAGGCGGGCATATGAAAAAATATGGACCCCGAGCAACGTCTGTTTATCAGGTAGTGAATGATACAGCAGGTAACTGAACGCTCATGATAAATTACCATAGTAGGGTATTAGATTTATTTATTTATTGCTCTCAGTTACGATAAATTACCATAGTAGGGCATCAGATTTATTTATTTTATTTATTTATTTATTGCTCGAAGTTATGGTAAATTACCATAGTAGGGCATCAGATTTATTTATTTTATTTATTTATTGCTCTGTTATGATAAATTACCATAGTAGGACATCAGAATTATTTACAGTATACTCTCTATTATCCGTGCGCGGATTATCCGGATTATCCTCATTCCGGACTCGCAAAAAAATTTAAAGAGAATTATTTTCACGCTTTTCATTCATGTAAAATCGATGTTGATGTTCGATCGAGAGATTCATTCCGTGAAACTAGTGAATCATGACGGCGGAGGCTAAAGAATAGATTTTTTTTCTTCCTCCACGTTCAATCTCTACCGGTTCAACACCTAATTTTCCGAGAAATGAATCATCCACTTTCTGATTGCTCATTCTCGTACGAACACGCTACTTCCTGACACGTCATTCTTTAACTTCTTCGTCTTCTCTCACTTTCGCGCGTGTTCCTTTAGTTTTTGCGTCTTGTTTATCGTCATTTAATAACGTGAAATTTTTTTGCTGGTAAAAATGAGTGGTGTGAAAAGAAACGTTTTAAATGTTAAACAAAAGTTAGAAATCCTTCAAAAACTTGATAAGGGAGAATCAGCTAGTACTGATGCAGAAGATGTACTAAATGAGAAAAGTACAATTTTTCATTCTGTTGCTCTACAACCTGTGGAAACTTTGTTAGATTATGTGGGACAAAGAGGGTTTGATTACTGTGACATTACTGCTGTTCGTAAAAGATGTATCGGTATACGACAAGAGATGAACAAACAGCAGAAGCAAAGACGCAGAACAGATTTTTTAAGGCATTAAATGTTGAAAGGAAAATTCCTAGTTTCATGTTATACAATATGCAAATGTAAGTAATTTTCATATTTTTGTACTGATGTTGATTTTTACTTTCTCGTATACAAAGAGAAAGTATTGTAATCGTCAAAAAATTCGAACTCGAGATTTTGACGGATCTCCACGTTTTAGACCTCCCTGAGTCCGAAAAACACAATTTGGGAATTATGTCTGTCTATGAACGCGATAACTTGAAAACTATTAGAGCTACGGGGATGAAATTCGGTATGTGGTCTTTAAACATAATTTGCAGGTTTCTGTCAAATTTTGAACAAAATCCGTCAGTGGGAAGTCTGTCTGTATGTCCGTCTCTTGTGAAAGCTATAATTCAAAAACTTGAATAGCTAGATGGATAAAATTTCGTACACAGTTTTATCGTCATGAATGTAAGTTTGTATAAAATTTTGGGCCAAATCCGTCAAAAGGTTGACTGTCTGTCGGTCTGTATAAGCGCATCTCCAACGAGTCCGCTATCTCTACGCGCATGCGTATTGGACGCAATCTTCTGTGCACGATATTTATTGACTCCTGCTCGGCGCTTTTTTTTCATCCGATTATCCATGCGCATGCGTACTTGGTAGCAATCTGTACACGCGGAAGGATTGTCCTTGAGCCAAGAAAGAGTAGAAATCGGTACGCATTTAATCGGAACACATCTCTTTAAATTTGATTTTTTACCTAAATATTTTCTGATAATCATTGGATCCTGGGTTATAATCGATTCGAATTTTTTTATCCGTTTGGAGGGGAAACACAACCTTTTTCGAGAAGTATACAAGAAAGTTTAGGGGAGACCACTTCCTCTGGTTTGCAACATAGAATGAGGAAAAAAACCGAATATGCAATTTCAACGCCTTTTTTCAACCGATTTAAACGACAATTGGATGCAAATCTATAATTGGGGTTTCAAGACTGCATACGAAATTTCATTCATCTAAGTAATTTTGTTAAGAAATTATGGTGTTAAAAAGCATGCAATTATACAGATCGACAGACGGTCAACCCTTTGACGGATTTGGCCCAAAATTTTATACGGACCTACATTTCTGATGAAATAACTGTGTACCAAATTTTATTTTATTTAAGTTTTTGAGTTATAAAATTCACATGAACGACGACAGACAGACTTCCCGTTAACGGATTTTGACCAAAACTTGACAGACACCTACAAATTATGTGTAAAGACAACGTACCAAATTTCATCCCTGTATCTCTAATAGTTTTCGAGTTATCGTGTTCACAGACAGACATAATTCCCAAATTATGTTTTCCGGACTCGGGGAGGTCTAAAACGTGGAGATTCGTCAAAATCTCGAGTTCGAATTTTTTGACGATTACAATACTTTCTCTTTGTATACTTCGTATACGAGAAAGTAAAAATCCCGAGAATAATGTTTTCAAATTTAAACGATAGTTGTTTTTTCTTTGAATATGTTCCAGTGCATGACCCTTCTAAATTAAATGAAATCACAAAATTCGATAATCCTGAAAATACCGCACAAAAAAAAAGAAACTTGGGGCCTCGGGGCCCTCCAAAGTTGCGGGGCCCATGGGCAATTGCCTATTTTGCGTATTTAATAATTCAGCCCTGGTAATAAAAGGGAGACGTATAGAATTTATGTAACTATTCAAGGAAATAGATTTAAATGTTTCCGCTTTTTGCTTTCTCGCATACGAAGTATACAAAGAGAAAGTATTGTAATCGTCAAAAAATTCGAACTCGAGATTTTGACGAATCTCCACGTTTTAGACCTCCCTGAGTCCGAAAAACACCATTTTGGAATTATGTCTGTCTGTGTGTCTGTATGTCTGTGTGTGTGTCTGTGAACAAGATAACTCGAAAACTATTAGAGATACAGGGATGAAATTTAGTATGTGAACTTGACACATAATCTGTAGGTCTCTTTCAAATTTTGAACAAAATCCGTCCGCAGGAAGTCTGTCTATCTGTCTGCCCACTGTCATGTGAACACTATAACTCAAAAACTTGAATAGCTAGATGAATAAAATTTGGTACACAGTTTTATCATCATGATTGTAGGTGCGTATAAAATTTTGGGCCAAATCCGTGAAAGGGTTGACTGTCTGTAGGTCTGTATAATTTATTTTTGAAGAGAATCCGTTATCTCCACGCGCATGCGTACTGGAAGAACGGAACGGAATTTCATTACAGAGTAGCGAATTACGTCAGTTTGTTCTTGATCCGGTAAGAGAGGAAAATCGCTATGCATCTCTTTGAAATTCTTTACCTAGATATTTTTCAATCACTATAATGAAAAACCTTCTGGTAGTCGTTGGATTCTGAGTAACAATAGGTTCGAATTTCTTTAGCCGCGCGGGGGAAGGGAAAACGGCACCTTTTGGGGGAAGTATACGAGAAAGTTTAGGGGAGAACACTCCCGCTGGTTTGAGGTATAGTTCGTTTTCATAGCTGTAATACTTTTTGAAAGGTAGCGAGTTAAAACAGGATGTTTATTGCGTAATTACCTTGTACCATACACTGTAAAAAATATCCGTTTTTTCCCGGACTTTTTCCGTATATTTGACGGTTTGAAGTTGATTTGTTGACAAAACGGTTTTTCACCGTTTTCCGATCCAGCCATAAACGGTTTAAAACCGTCAGTTCAAATTCTATTTTTCGTCATACGGTATTGTTTTCCGTACGATAACTTTCCCTTTTCTTAAATGTAATTTTATTGCATTCATTTCATGTTTTTAATAGGGTTCCATCTCCGCTATTGTTTACATATGTTGCAGTAACCTGTTGGCACTCATGAAAGCTAACCTTAAAACAGGTGTTCTGGCAATAGTTGATTTTTACACCACTAAGTGGCACCACGCCGACTACCGCCTTTAAAACTCAAAGGCCGTTATTTTTTACTTCATTTTATGAAGTCTCCGGTGGTCTAGTGGTTATAGCGACTGCCTTTTATTTCTATGAACGCGGTTTCGATCCTCGGCTCGGAGGAGTTAGAAGTTTTGTCACCATCTTGCATCGAAATCGTCCAAGTAAGTTTAATTAAAAATTATATTTATTAAATTAATAATTAAGCCTTGATTAATTAATATTCCTAATTGATAATACACATCAGCACATTTCAACTCAACTCGAACAGAAGGAGAAAAACAACTCAACTCAGTCGATGATGTCACTTACTTCGATGACTTAATTTTTACGGAGAAAACTTGATTTCATACGGTCAAAAACCGCTGTGACTACGGATTTACTTCCTAACTTTTACAGGAAAAACTTGTTCCTGTATGGTAAAAAACCGTTGTGCCTACGGATTTTCTTCTTAACTTTTACGGTTTTGCACAACCAACCCAGCTGCCAGTTTAAAACCGTAAATTTTACGGGATTTTTTTTTACAGTGTATGCCCCAAACACTCAGAGTAGAGGAGTCTTTTAAATACATGTGACAAAAGCTCCGTTTGCAGGAAATTTGGCTGACAACTTTCACTCTATCAAACTAAAAATAAGGTGGAGTCAAATCTCCAACGGATCACTTAGAGTGTTGAGATGTAAATTTTGAAAGACTGGAGGAATTTTTAGAAACTTCTCTGATTTCCAGAAACATTTGAAAGGCTCATACCAGGGTTGCCAGATCAAAACAGCAAAATAAGGCCAAACCTGCTTAAAAATAAGGCCAAAAAGGCCGAATTTGACAAATTGACTGGAAACCTCATTTTCTATTAGAAAAAAGGTTATCCTTCATGAAAACGAATCCCACTTGATAGGCATATGCTCAATGCTCTATTATTGAACTAAAATTTAAGTTAAGGAAATTTATAAGATACTTGTTCTATTCAGGAGCTATTTCGTTCGACAGCTCATTATGGACGAGTTTTCTGCTTTGTTTTTTTACATTTAAGTACCTGTACTACCCCAGATAACAAAGAAGGTTGCGGAAAGGTTTCCATTTCCCCTTCCATAGGCTGTCCGCGAAAGCATTTTCGCGCCAACCGTTTCGGAAACCATTCCCGCAAAATTGACGTTGGAAAGCTTTTTATGAACCACCTGTCTCATCGTGTGTAGCCCCGTTCGGTACGGTGGTTATTGCGTTTGCCTTCTACCTCTATGAACGCGGGTTCGATCCCGGCTCGGAGGAAGTGAGAGAGGGTGTGAAAAAGGGGGGTTGGACCCCTCTGTAGGAGTACGAATTAGGAACGGGGTTCTATTTTGTCCGCCGAAGGATTGCTTTTAACAACCTTTTGAAAAGCCTGAAACAAGCTTGTAATGAAAGCTTGGGGAAAGCTTACAGAAAACTTTGTGTCTTGTTGACTAGCGAACCTTTCCGCTACCTTGCCAAAAGGTTCAACATTTATCATGGAAACTTTTGTGACAACCCTTTACCCTTGCTGACGACAAGGTTTCCAAAACCTTTTAGACAAGCTTTCTTTGCTATCTGGACTTTGCTATTCCGGTATAATACTAAGTCAATGGAATATTCAAATCGGAAGTCCAACATACAAGCAGATAAAGTGAAGCTTTTAATGTAAATAAACAAAGCAGAAAACTCGCACGAGTTTTCTGTTTTGTTTATTTACATTAAAATGCCTTAACTACGTAATTCTGGTGTAATGCTAAGTCAATGGAATCTTGAAATCGGAAGTCCAAAGTAATGCAAATAAAGTTAAGGTTTATAATGTAAGTAAACAAAACAGAAAAATCATCCATATACTTTGAAATGTGTAATATCAAAAATTTATTAAAAAACAATAGAATACGTAATTAAAAATTGTTCTAACAGTCATTAACAAAAATAAAGCCAAAAAAGACCAAAAATGAATTTAAGGCCAAATGAAAATTCCTAAGTCCAAGGGCTTTGAAAAAAGGCCAATATGGCAACCCTGGCTATTACTGTCCTACCACCAGGAGAAAAACCCTGGACAGGGTTGCCACAAGTAGACTAGTCGAAGAAAGGAGGTAAACGGGTATTAAAATCAACTGCAACGTTTGGCGAACAAAGCACACTTCGATAGGCGATAAATTCGTTTTCGACCGAAATAGAAAGCGAAACGAGACTTCCGTGGGCTCTATCTGCGCCAAATGAAATAAAGCCCTTTCCTTCACCCCCAAAATGCAGTGGAATATCCCGTTTCCATGACGCCCGCCATACGCATGTCTGGTGTCTGGGGTTTTTCTCGTGGCGGTAATACAGTATAGTGGCGTAGCGACTTGGGGGCCAGGGGGTATAGAAGCCCCGGGCGCCAGTTTTAAGGGCGCCATGGAGACAAAACATTATTGTATTTATGCCATTTTTAAAGCAAAATATGATGATTGAGAGTAGAAATAACACCACACTTCTGGCACCACTTACGATTGTTAAGCCACTGATGACGACTGGGGAAAAAATGATATCATTTTCCAGATGCCCCTTATTAGGGATGACGGTTATTGCAAAAACAACCAGTTTTTTTCACCTCCGGTTTTAACCTGGCGGTTAAAACAGCTCAAAATAACCGGTTTTTGAAATAACCAGTTTTCGTTTTTACTTTCTCGCATACGAAGTATACGAAGAGAAAGTATTGTAATCGTCAAAAAATACGAACTCGAGATTTTGACGAATCTCCACGTTTTAGACCTCCCTGAGACCGAAAAACACAATTTTAGAATTGTGTCTGTCTGTGGACACGATAACTCGAAAACTATTACAGCTACGGGAATGAAATTTGGTATGTGGTCTTTGAACATAATTTGTAGGTCTCTATCAAATTTTGAACAAAATCCGTCAACGGGAAGTCTGTCTATCTGTATGTCCGCGGTCATGTGAACGCTATAACTCAAAAACTTGAATAGCTAGATGGATAAAATTTGGTACACAGTTTTATCGTCATGAATGTAGGTCGTATTAAATTTTGGGCCAAATCCTTCAAAAAGGGGCGTTCAAATTGCATATTCAATTTCTTTTAATCCGATTCTCATGCGCAAAGTACTGATAGCAATTTGTTATTGTTGTAAATTTTATTTACAACAATAAATAATGTTCTCAAACATGAATTGTAACAATTTTTTTATTGTTGTAAATAAAATTCAAACCGATCTCATTATTTCAGCAAATATTTTATTTACGCGCTTTTGCAATTGTTACGATTGTGGTAGTATAAATTGTTTTCTTGGGAATTCAATTCCAAAGCAGAATTTTCGCTTTAGTATTCATTGCATTGCCTATTTTATCGCACCTGCTTCAACGTAATATTTTTTTGAAACGTGGCAACATATATTTGATTTCAGGTTTGTTGGTTTGTTTCACTTTCTCGTATACGAAGTATACAAAGAGAAAGTATTGTAATCGTCAAAAAAAAAATTCGAACTCGAGATTTTGACGAATCTCCACTTAGAAAGCATACGAGAAAGTTTAAGGGAGACCACTCCCGCTGGTTTTTAAAAAAAGAAACAACGTTTGTAGACATTTTTTTATTAATAATAATATGCAATAAGTAAGTAGTGTAATAAGTAATGATTTTAAATAAGTGATTAATACAATTACTAATATAATAGCCCAGATCTCTCGGTAACACTCTGACGTCACCAACAATAAAACTCGCGCCATAGCACTGTGAGACGTGAAACAGCATTATTTTATTGTTAGAGAACCTAAATTTCAATAATTTTAAATTTAAAAGGGTAATTGTAGCTCTAATTTCAAATTTAATAGCTCTAAAATAGTGAAATAAAATTTGTTATCGATTGATATAAAATGTATCTCGCTATGATCAATAGTTCCCGAGAAATTTTAAATTATATTAATCATATATTTCAAATTAATTTCCGTTTTTCGATAGAAAGTAGTAAATAACGTCAGTAGTATATCATGCGCGTGATATAGTTTGGACGCCACGAGGCATCTCATCATTTATTGCAATCGTGATGATATAATTTGATAATATTTTTTGCCAACGTTTGACAAGGAGAGAAGTGCTTTGTTTTGAAACTAGATTTTCTATCTATCTAGATTATATCTACTAGATTTTCTAGTTTTTTTTAGACCAAGAGGTTTTTTGAATAAAGAAATATGTAAATAATATGTAATTAAAAAAATATTTCCTGCCAGAAAACATGTGTTTATTTTATTTGTTTTCAATCAATGTTAAACATTTCGCTCGCATATATATATGAAGAGGCAGTTTGCACCCGTTATACCATGACGGGTTATTTTTCTAGTATGTAATAATAATAAATGAGTAATTATTACAATAAGTTAGTATTATAGACAAAATTTTTATTGACATTGTTTTCAAAAGAAATTAATTCATTTGCCATTATTTATCATCTAATCTGCTCATAAAGACTCTTTCAGCAATGTGTTGATTCGTGAGTCGACACCTCTCATCGAAAACAACATCATTCAACGTAGATACTAATCTTTCGGACGCCACAGAACTTCCGACTAAAGATAAATATTTTTTGGTTACAAAAAACAGACGCCGTTTGCAGACAAAATTTTTTATTATTATTGTTTTTGCAAAAAATCAATCCATTGGCCAATAGTTATACGTTCATAAAGACTCTTTCAGTAATCCGCCAACCAACAGACGCCTAAAAGGTTGTCAGTGATTGGCCTAAGATGATGAAATTCAAAGATTTATAACTTTGTAAATTTTAGTCTAGTCGAACCTAAAATAGAGCCTATCTTCCGACCCGGTTTTTTACCAGGTTATTGGATTTTTCAAAAAATAACCGGTTAAAACCGGTACAAAAAAATGACCGAAAAAAACCGGCTAACCGAAACAAAAAACCGGTTTTCGGTTTCAACCGGTAGGTTTTTCCCATCCCTACCCCTTACTCACGCTATGCCACTGCCCTTGGAGACAGAACGTTAATGCGTTTATATCACTTTTTAAAGTCAAATACTACCAGGGGCGAAAAATAATATTACGACTCGGGTGCCACTTACCCTCGCTACGCCACTGGATTATTGAAAAATTATTAAATGCAGAATACTGTATAATAAAAATGGAAGAAACTTTTTATATTTTTAATTTGCAAATTATTTTATTGAAACTTGAAGGTATCTGCTGAAGAAGAAACGAAAAGAATATGTTTCACATTTTGATTGTCTACTTCATCGTCTCTATATCACGTACAGATGATTCAATTAATTTGAATCTATTCCAAGGTCTAGAGTAATTAATTATGCAGAATACTGTGTAATAAAATGTAAGAAACTTATTACATTTTTAATTTGTAAATTATTTTATTGAAATTTGAAGGCATCTGCTGAAAAACAAACGAAAAGAATATGTTTCAGGGCTTGTCTACTTTATCGCCTCTATATTACATACAGATGATTCAATCAATTTGAATCTATTCCAAGGTCTAGAGTAATTAGTTATGCTGAATACTGTGTAATAAAATGGAAGAAACTTATTATATTTTTAATCTGAAAATTATTTTTTTGAAATTTGAAGGTATCTGATTAAGAGCAAATGAAAAGAATACTTTCAACAGTTTGATTGTCTACTGCGTTGTCTGTATATCACATACAGATGATTCAATTAATTTGAATCTATTCCAAGGTCTAGAGTAATTAATTATGCAGAATACTGCGTAATAAAATGGAATAAACTTATTATATTTTTAATTTGTAAATTATTTTATTGAAATTTGAAGGCATCTGCTGAAAAACAAACGAAAAGAATATGTTTCAGGGTTTGTCTACTTTATCGCCTCTGTATCACATACAGATGATTCAATCAATTTGAATCTATTCCAAGGTCTAGAGTAATTAGTTATGCAGAATACTGTGTAATAAAATTGAAGAAACTTATTTTATTTTTAATTTGTAAATTATTTTATTGAAATTTGAAGGTATCTGATGAAAAGCAAATGAAAAGAATACGTTCCACAGCTTGATTGTCTACTTCGTCGTCTGTATATCACATACAGATGATTCAATTAATTGGAATTTATTCCAAGGTCTAGAGTAATTAGTTATGTAGAATACTGTGTAATAAAATGGAAGAAACTTATTATATTTTTAATTTGTAAATTATTTTATTGAAATTTGAAGGTATATGCTGTAGAATAAATGAGAAGAATATGTTCCTCAGTTTGGTTGTCTACGTCATCGCCTGTATATCACATACAGATGATTCAATTAATTTGAATCTATTCCAAGGTCTAGAGTAATTTATTATGCAGAATACTGTGTAATAGAATGGAAGAACCTTATTATATTTTTAATTTGTAAATTATTTCGTTGAAATTTGATGGTATCTGCTAAAGAACAAATGAGAAGAAAATGTTTCACAGTTTGATTGTCTACTGCGTCGTCTTTATATCACATACAGATGATTTAATTAATTTGAATCTATTCCAAGGTCTAGAGTAATTGGTAATACAGAATACTGAGTAATAAAATGGAAGAAACTTATTATATTTTTCAATTGTAAATTATTTTATTGAAATTTGAAGGTATCTGCTGAAAAACAAGCGAAAAGAATATGCTTCAGGGTTTGTCTACTTTATCGCCTCTATATCACATACAGATGATTCAATCAATTTGAATCTATTCCAAGGTCTAGAGTAACTAATTATGCAGAATACTGTGTAATAAAATGGAAGAAACTTATTATATTTTTAATTTGTAAATTATTTTATTGAAATTTGAAGGTATCTTCTGAAAAAGGATCAGGGAGATGATTTAAGGCCTTTCTGAACTTTTCATCTCACAGATATTATTGCTGCATAGACATGAAAAAATCTCAGCTGTTCCGTAGAAAAACCACTTAATCAGTTCATTCTATGCCAGTTCATTTTTCATCGCCATTCCGTTGATTATGTTTGTGAAAATATTTCTGCGTTTGCATCTTATCTAAAATCAGAACACTTAAAAATGTGCATGAAACTGTGTGTCAGTTTTACTTTCACTTTGAAGTCTTTTACATAATCACGTAATCTAAATGTTGCCTATTTTTTACCCATAAAGAGGTTCTCTGTGGACTATAATTCCTTTCAGTCATTTCTTTATTGCAAAATACTAATGAGAACCAGCCTAGTACACGTCATCTAATAATTAATGAACAAAATTTCACTTAAGGTATCCGAACATGTTCGGAGCACTTTTTTCTTAAATTGTGAAATAGAAACACCAAAATATGTTTTTTAGATTCGAATTTAATAAAGATTAATATTAGCGCATGAGTTTTGAGTATAAATTATTACAAATTTACAAAATTCTTGAATTTTTGCTGCTTTTTAGAGGAAATTCCCCAAAACTTCAAACATGCTACAGGTCAAACTTTTGTAATAATTCAAATAAAACTAATACTAAAATAAACTACATACTATGGACTAGTGCTTGTACTAGAATCTTAACATTCTTTGGATAAATAAAAATTTTAGAGCTAATCGAACAATCATTATAAGATTTTCAGCAAATTTTCTATGTCAAATAAAAGTCCATGATTTAAAACATATTGTTACAATATACATTATTCTAGTACATTCACTAGAGAAACATTTGAAGAAAGTGTTCACAAAATTTCAGAACAATCGAATGATAATATCTTGAGTTATCATGTTTGAAGTTTGAAAAATATGTATAAAATCTAATGTTGAGAAAAATCAAATTTTTTAGTTTTTCCACGCGCTTAAATTAAGTATCTAAACGTTAAAAAAATTTCCTAAAAATATACTGACATCATATTAGCTTGCAAAAAAAAGCAGTTTAAAAGAATTTTTGACAGGTTTCTGTCCCTTTAAATGATAACTTTCGGCTAATTAAACGCCCACTTCCGGTTTTCGGTTTGTTATAAAACAATTAATATCTCATCTTCTAAGTAACGTACCGACAAAAGTAAATATGTTTTAGAAAGGTAAATGAATGAACTATCGAAAATATCAAAAATTAAAAAATTGGAATTTTGGTCGAAAATCGACTTTCGAACGTGTTCGGATACCTTAATAAAAATTACTCATATTCAACTCAATCTTACATTAATAAGTAACATTAGACTAGGAAAAGCATGCTGCTCGTGCTATGCTTTTCTTTTCAAAAAACAAAAAAATTAAGCTATTTATAAATTTCTTGCACGTTCCTCAATTGATTTCTAAAAAATCCTCGTGTACCTTGTATTTATTTGTACCTATTTTAAAATTCAAATGTTTAGGGGAAAGATTTTTTTATAAAAGGAAAAACATGAGTAAAATCTTTCTTGAGAAGAAAAATACTAAAATATGCACAGTTTATCAATTTGCAACTAATTTTCATCTTTAATAAGAAATGGATAAAAAGTTTGCAGCTTTTGATTTCACAAGACTTCAAAGCCAAACGGATAGCAGAACACGACACCAATTATCTCTTTAACATTATTCATATTATGTATATCACAGCACTAAATGAGTAATTTTTTTTTTACTTTGCAGAGAGCTTTCAGGTTCCTATTTGGAACAAAATGTGTCTTCAAATGTAGAGAAGAAGAAATTTTTGTCTTCAAGACTAGAACGGTTGATATTATATATTTTGACGCAGACTTGCGTCTCTCCATAGTGGTCTAATGGTGTCTCAGGAAAGGAAAAAATTATGACGCCTTTTGCGGTATTTTTAAACGTTTATATTTCCGCAACCAAATACAATAGAGAGTTGATTTTAGTTTCATTTAACAGAGAAAGGTAGACTTTGAAGATTGCAATAAAAATTTTAGAATTTGGAATTACGGTTTAGTCACAGTCGAGCTGCAAAGTTGGTGAAAATCACTAAAACTTTTGATGACGTCACAGCGACCGATGCGCGCGCGCGCAGACTAAGGCAATTCATCCATTGATCGCGCGAAATATTACTCAAGAATTGTCGAATTACGTCGAATTTCGTGCTAAAGTTAAACGCTTATAGCTTCGCAACCAATAACATAGGGAGTTGGTTTCAGTTTCATTTAACAGAGAAAGGTGGACATTGAAGATTGAAAAACAATTTTAGAATTTGGAATTACGGTTTAATCACAGTCGAGCTGCAAAGTTGGTGAAAATCACTAAAAATTTTGATGACGTCACAGCGACCCATGCGCGCACACGCAGACTAAGGCAATTCATTCATTGATCGTGCGAAATATTACTCAAGAATTGTTGAATTACGTCGAATTTCGTGCTAAAGTTAAATGCTTATATCTTCGCAACCAAATAACATAGAGAGTTGGTTTTAGTTTCATTTAACAGAGAAAGGTAGACTTTGAAGATTGAAAAACAATTTTAGAATTTGGAATTACGGTTTAGTCACAGTCGAGTTGCAAAGTTGGTGAAAATCGCGAATAATTTTACATGGAGATAGTCACATAGTCGCGCTAGACTAATAGACACTATAGGCTATAGAGTTAATGGTCACATAGAGCTACTTTAGTCACAGAAAGTCATAGTTGAGGAAGGTAAGTAAATCTACGCCCCTCAATCGCAGCAGCCGTTTCGCAGAGACAGCCTCCCGTCAATTTTTTTTTCTGTGAAGCAAAGTACAGTGGAGCTCCTTTAATTCGAATTTTTTTCTCTGGTTCCATGAATTTTCTATTAATATAAAACCACGTGTACACTTGCAAACAGAACACGTTTCGAATTGTTCGTGAACCATTCGAAGTGCGTTCAAGGAAATAATTTTCACGACGCACCAACTTCGAACCATGGGAAAATGGCGGATCTACTTCGAGCACATTAACCTTCGTTTGTTAATCAGCGATAGAGGAGGGAGCGCTTTGACTTGGGGGTCTTTCATGTTCTATTTCTAGCAGAAATAAAGGATGAGGTACAAAACAAATGCGATGAGCCTAATTCGGAGAATTGTTGAACTTACATTTGGATTAATTGAAAATGTAGATTATATTATACAGCAATTTTTTTTTTAAAAAAATCAGTGTGGAGGTACAGTAAAACACCGTCTATACGTTTCTCTTTTATACGTCATTAGCAGTGCACTCACGACGTTGCCGTGACATCCCGAATTTCAACATTTTTTTTAAAGAAAGCCTACAATCTTCAGCCTCAGGTTTAAACTTTGAAGCCACATTATGTAAATAGCTCCTTGAGGTCATATTTCATTTCTTTTTTCAGTTTTAGCGAAAGTACACGCAGGATGAACATGTCTTTTGGAACTAAAGATATCAGCTTTTACACTCGACTATCAAAAAGTATAAAAACAAAAAATTAAAATCATGATCTGTCGGCGCGACGACAGACGGTATGATCGTACTTCAAAATCTTGCTGAAACAAAAGGGATTATGACGTCACGTGGTTTCGACGAAATGCATGCTGGGAATGGAATACCGCGACCTTGGTTACGAAGAATCGTGGAGGGAAAAATGGAGCGAAAATATTTTAACACTTCAGAAAAAAATTAATTAAAATTTAACCATAAAAGAAATTTTAACCTTTCTTGTTTTAAATCGGGGGAGGGGATATTCCATTCATTACCTCAAAAAAAATGAAAAAGATAACGTTGTTAGAACGATGTATGCGTTAAATTTAAATACAAAAACAAAATTTCGTCGGCAAAACTGACTATTTTTTAAAAAATTCTCAAAATTCAGTAAATTAAGCTTGAAGCTCAAAACAAATTTCATTAGAAAGAAAATTGTTTGTTCTATCCGATGGTGCATTGATTGTTTTTCAACTATCATTAGAAAAGATACTACAGCGTAAACGTGCCGGAAATGACACAAAAGAACACAAAACATTAAATAAAAAATTTTCTAGATTAAATTTTAAAATTCGGGCTTCGAGGTGCATCGAGTCACCATTACGACTACCTGTGTGCCAAATTTCATGGCTCTAAGTGCGATAGATTCGTCTGAACATCGCGCGCATGCACACACACAAACATTGCCTTTTATAAGTATAGATTACATTTATACGTCGTTTCATCACAGTCCCGATCCATTCGTATTCATTGTAATGATAAAGTACTTCGTTTATACAACGAAAAGCTGAAAGTTATTGAGAACTTACATATAGAGTAAAGCACCGTTTATACATTTCTCATTTATACGTCGTCTACATTTATACCTCGTTTCATCACAGTCCCGATTCATTCCTATTCATTGCAATGATAAAGTACTTCGTTTATACTACGAAAAGCTAAAAGTTATTGAGAACTTACAAATACAGTAAAGCACCGTTTATACGTTTCTCATTTATACGTCGTTTACATTTATGAGTCGTTTCATCACAGTCCCTATTCATTCGTTTTCATTGTAAAGATAAAGTACTTCGTTTATACTACGCAAAGCTAAAAGTTATTGAGAACTTACATATAGAGTAAAGCACCGTTTATACGTTTCTCATTTATACGTCGTTTACATTTATGAGTCGTTTCATCACAGTCCCTATTCATTCGTATTCATTGTAAAGATAAAGTACTTCGTTTATACTACGCAAAGCTAAAAGTTATTGAGAACTTACATATACAGTAAAGCACCTTTTATACGTTTCTCATTTATACGTCGTTTACATTTATACGTCGTTTCATCACAGTCCCGATTCTTTCGTATTCATTGTAATGATAAAGTACTTCGTTTATACTACGCAAAGCTAAAAGTTATTGAGAACTTACATATACAGTAACGCATCGTTTATACGTTTCTCATTTATATGTCGTTTCATCACAGTCCCGATTCATTCGTATTCATTGTAATGATAGAGTGCTTCGTTTATACGACACAAAACTTCGGTTATACGTCGCTTTCCCTCCGTTCTAACATGTGAAAATTTCTTCCTTTCTAGTATGTGACTGTGATAAAGAAAGACTTCGAAATCATTCACAATTGCTGAATTAATAGAAGACAAATTATCTGGAGCTAATTTAAATTATGATGAAGAAGACATTCCTCCTTCTTTCTAAGGCGCAATGGACTCCATTGAAAAACTTTGAGCTTATTTCTTTTGTCAAAAGAATAATGAAAAACATTCAATGGAATCATTTCGATCCATATTGCTGTACTTAATACTCAGAGACCACCAGCACGGCAGAAGACGGTTAAAGATTTTTTTAAATAAACACCTATAATACATATAAATCGTATAAAATATGAAATGTATAATTAGTACCCAAGATATGCAAACGGTGAGGTTTTTCTCACTTTTATGATAAATGTTTAATTTTAAAATTTCATTATTGTTTGCTACACTATGTAGTAATATACTATTACTATCTTTAATATCATTACTTTTAAATAAATTTGCATTAGTAGCATCAAATCTGTAATAATCGAAGTTGTTTACTAAATTTTCTATGATACGTCTTTTCATTTATACGTCGTTTCACGCCAGTCCCTTGAAATGTATAAACAGTGCTTTATTGCATTTATTTGCACTGTGTATTAAACAATTAATTGTAATTAACACTTTCAAGCCCCAGTGATGCCATTTGGAATAATGATTTTCCTTATATTTTTGTTCGGCATCTAAACCTGCCTCGGATACTAAATGGACATCATTCAATTCTTCGCATTTTCCTTTTTTCAAATATATATTTTATTCTTACCAATAGATGGCGGCACCATCGATTTTATCTATTCAAAATTTGCCTTTTTGAACTTCATTCCATTCAGCGAAAAAACTCAAAATAAAAATCAATTTTAATATAATTTAAATGAAATTAAAGGTACAATTTCATTCTTATTATTTTTAAATATGTTAAAATATGTTATTTCAGCTGTTTTCTAAAGAAGTTATTAAAATTTTTTTTAGTTCCGGTTTTTTTGCTTTTTTTATGTTGGGGGGTTATTTTCTTAATTTTTTTGAACTTTCATCTTAGGCTCAAAATGAATACATTTCCAAAATTTCAAAATTTTAGAATGAATAATTCTATGCTTGGGACTGAAGGGTTAATTAGATGTAATATTCGCAGTTTCAACGCACTTTGTCTATTTTATAACTATAGTGGAACTTGGATAATTCGAATTTCTTTAATTGGAATTTTTTCCCTGGTATCTTGAATTTCCTATTAGCATAATAACAAAATATAGTAGACAGTTCAAATTTATTTTGGTACAATCGAAGTCAAAATTAAAAAGTGAAAAATAATTTCTTTTTCCCTGAATTTTTTTCGTTAGCTGTATGCGCCCGTACTTGAGCTCATTTTGGAAAGTTAACATAATGTCAAAATATCGTCAAGTTTTCGAGATTACTTTGGTTCATTCGAAGTCAAAATTTAAAAGTGAAAAATAATTTATTTTTCCGAACTTTTCGTTAGTTGTCTGCGCCCTTAGCGGGCTCACTTTGGAAGTTAACATAATGTCAAGATATCATCAGCACTTAAATGTATTTTGGTTCATTCGAAGTTGAAATTAAAGTGAAAAATAACTTCTTTTTCCCTGAATATTTTTTGTTAGATGTATGCGCCCGTACTTGAGCTCATTTTGGAAAGTTAACATAATGTCAAAATATCGTCAACAGTTCGAATTTATTTTGGTTCATTCGAAGTTAAAATTAAAAAGTGAAAAATAATTTCTTTTCCCTGAATTTTTTTCGTTAGATGTATGCGCCCGTACTTGAGCTCATTTTGGAAAGTTAACATAATGTCAAAATATCGTCAACAGTTCGAATTTATTTTGGTTCATTCGAAGTCAAAGTTAAAAAGTGACAAATAATTATATTCTCATGTCCTCAGCGACGATAAGTTGATAATATTTTAAGAGCTTTATTTCACTCTCGGATTTCGCTTCCAGACTAATGTGAACAAAAAGTATAGTTAATGCTTAATTTAAAATTCATATGTGCTAAAAAACGTTTGCAAACTTTTATCAATATTTTTACTATTTATAAAAAAATATGGCAACACTCAGTATTTAATTTCTTATTATCGTCTGAAAATAATCTGTTTCTAATGATAAAATTATATAATTTAAATGAAATGGCAGAGGAACCATTTCATTCTTATTATTTTTAAATATGTTAAAATATTTTATTTGAGCTGTTTTAAAAAAAAAAAATATTAGAATTTTTTTTTTAATGTTCCATTTTAACATAGAACTACATGCCTCCCATTGGGGTATCAGGAAGGAATTTGATTCACACGCCAAAACACCACCAAAAACGTTGTATGGGAGATCCTCTATATATCGGTAACTATATATGTTGACAACATAACTAATATCTTATTTTAGAGATAAAGGGTAATAACAGAAGTTACAAAAAAAAAAAAATTGAAAATCGGAATTGTAGTTCAGCGACTATTGGGTCGCAATTTGGGCAAAAATACGCATGAATGGGGAACTTCAGCATTTTTTTTTTATTTTTTAAATCGATTTAAAATGCTTCGAAACGAACAATAACATTAAGAAAAAAATTCTAGACACTTTTGTTTTTTTTAAATTTGCAATCAAAGTTCGCCTCTCAGAAAACGCGGGAAAAACGATCCATTTTGGCGCGAAACGGGTGTGACGTCAAAATTGCCAGACAGGGGAGAAACACTCTTCCTTCCCGATCGCGCTCTATAGAAATTCTCTTTTTTTCTATGCTTTCCGACTATCGCATCAGATAAAATAATGTCGGAAAGATACAAGTATTGTATTGTTCCTAAATGTCGTAATACAACTGTAACGGCACCCGATAAATTATTTATCAATGTGCCAAAAAATTATGTTATTCGCAAAAAGTGGTGTAAAGCGATGAAGAGAGATCCGAAGCTAAATCCGGAATTATCAGCAAGCAGCGTTCGTCATGTCTGTGGAGATCATTTTGATGTGAGTTATTAATCTATATTATACCTATTAAAATTGTATATCATGAAGCACAGTAAATTCAGAATTCGATATCTTTTTTGTTTTTAAAAGAAGTATAAGGTGAGGTTAGCAGCAAAAAAATTAAGATATTTTAAAGCAAATAATTAAAGTTAATTAGTTTTTTCCCATTTGATTACATGGAATTTATTTTTTTACCCTTTGAGAGGCCATTGCCCCTCAAAGGGTAAAAATATAGAAGATCCCACCTTCTTTAAGAATCTTTTTTTTAAAAAAAAAACGTGCTCATGTTATTTTGTAGCATAAATGTTTTTTCAATGGATATTCGAATGTTTCTTATATTTTTTTAAAAATTATCAGTACTATTGAAAATTAATAAGAATATCTTAAAAATTAGTTTAAATTCACGACTTTTTTAATAATAAAATTCGTTTTCATTTGTAGTTCAACAAAATAATCCGCAGAATTAACTTTTGATTCAAAATAAATTCTTTATATTCAATGAATGCATTAAAATCAAAATTAGTCTTTAAAAGTTAGTTTGCGCATGAATTACTACTTCTTACAGATACTTTGTTCGTATCTTTTTTATTTTTTTGTAATTTACGAAAGTGGTTACTGTTTTATCATTTTTAATTTTTTAGCGTATTTCTTTATATAAGTTATTTTTACCAGATTTTATATTAATTAGTATAAACTTGTATTTTAAAATTAATACTAGTACAAAGGAAATAATTTATATAGTAAAATAAAACGTAGTAAAATAAAATTAATTTTTAAAAGTCACAGGTGTGTTTTTAAAAAAATGCCGTACCTGAAATTATTTTGAACGGAACTTCTGAAATAAATAAATTCCTGTCTTTTTTTTTCTGTAGGCATACGAAATTTAATACATCATGCAAAATCAGGTTCTTATCTTTCCGTTCTTGCTTGTGCAACAGAAATCGCAGCGTCTTCTCGGAATGCCCGAGGGCCCCTCTGCGATTTATTGTTGCTTGATGGTTTCGAAAACCTATCCGTTTTCCTAAGGCGAATCCTTTTCTGTATAGTATAGAGCCCTGTTCCGGTAACTGAAGGGAAGGTCAAAACAACTTTTCTTATG
>BGPR01019261.1:6945-29588 GCA_013235015.1 Araneus ventricosus
TTAATAAGTTCAACAGCAACATTCTTTTTGATGGAATTTAAAACTTCACTGCAAATTTTTTCAACAACACCCAAAATGATGATTTTATGAACTAAGGCCAGCTGATTAAAATAAACAAAAATTCATTTTATACGTATGAAAAAGGAATATTTAAAAGATCTTTTAAATCAATTTACATTCATAAAATAACAATAAAATATTAGAATTCCCAAAGTTTAAAAACAATACAAATATAATAGGTCATTAGGCTCGTAAATATGATTTACAAATATGATATACAAATACGATACATTTCATATTTTGTGTTATTAAAAAATGTACTTTATTAATATATTTTTAAAAATTTACTGGTGATCCATACTACCCCAGGCTATGGACCATTGTGTCCCGGTCTTGGGGTACAATGGTCCACTTTGTCACTAGTTACTAAAAAATAAATATTGAAAAAAGCATAGATAATTATGGTTTTAGAGTGGATGTAATATAAACCTTAATATGTACAGAATATGTATGCATTTTTTCAAGCAAAAAAAGCCACCACAGTACTTTGAGAGTAAACATTCAAAATTTACAAAAGCGGTCCATTATACCCCGGTCTCCCCTACGTGTGTGAATATTTATATCTTTTGTACTCTTAATCTTCAGAATAAGTGCTTTTTTTATATTTTTTAATTAGCCTTCTTTCAAAGTTCACATAATTCCAAATTCATAAACCCAAAAAAGAAATATCAGATTCTTAAGACTTGCATGCTTTAGACATGTAGCATAGAAAATATCATGATGGGTACATAAAAGAAAAATCCTTTACATGACACAATTTATGAATACTGAATTTATTTACACAGGATTTTTATTTTTCATATATGTGATAAATTATTCCAAACTTATATCAAATCTGACCTTACAATCACAGAATATATAAGCAAATAATTTTTAAAAAAAATTGATACTAAAGATGTAGGAATGCATCTCTCTTTAAATATATTTAATATGCATTATTGGTAACTTTTTGATCTTTCTGATTTATTAAATGGAGGAGGGAAGGGGAAAACATGTTAGCCATACTTTATTTCTAAAAATTAGGGCATAGCTATGCTAATTTAGTGTTTTGGGGGCATTATATCTACATATTTTGTACAATAAACATTGTAACGTCACGGCCGATGGCCGCGGTTTCATGGCTGAGCAAATTCGAGGCGATTTCAGACAATGAGTAGTCTTTCTGAATTTTATTACAGCTAAATTATATACATACATTTGTAATATACATTTTCTAGATTAGAATGCCTATGTACAAAAAATCAATAAAAATGACCTCGAAGGGAGGAACTGTAACTCTGGTCAAGAAGTTAATTAATTTCGCGAAACCAACCCGCACTGCGCTGGAAAAATCAAATAAGTCCCGGAGTTCTATGTAAACTCCTATGAGATGAGCCCGAGGACCGGGTCTATCCGTAAATATCCGAATTCGCAATCCCTGATGGGAGTACTACCGAGTCTCGATTCGAAGCCAACCTAATGCTCACCAGCGTAGGTGAAGTCCAACTCTCAACCCCTTCCGACAAACGAAATCCCCCATTTTATGTACTGATCCGGGTCTCCTCATTAGTAAGATGGCATTCCTTTCCACCACCTGCAAAAAGTCCTACCATTATGTCTCCCTCGTTAGCACTCTTCCTACAAAGGTAAATGTTGCCCCTTGTCCATCAAATCCACGCTTCGTTACTTTGAATTGACCAGTTCCCTTCATGCAGGCGACATTGTCAATCAATGCTTTTTTAAGAACCCTGTGGTCCTGTCTGGTCTCCAGCAAGTATTGGCGCCTCTGTCCCTTCAAGCTTTGCTATACCGCACCAGCACAGGAAAGCATTGCCATTCCTCAAAAGGTTGACACTAGTCGAAGAACATTGTGTTAAATTTCACCTACAACCTACAGCTCCCTTAAATCATCGTTGTTATTTGGCTACTTTGTTACAACATCATAAAATATTAATGCTACAACCCCCCCCCCCCCACAAGACTATTGACAGAAATACATTTTCTCTTAAAATAGATGGAACAAACCTTAGGATGCCTTGCAAGATAAGAATGACAACTGCTCAGCACTAAATTGGGTTGATACTTCCCAATACTAAAGAGAGATGATTGGATTGATTGAGTAACATTATCGTTGCGGTCTAGTGTAGCATCAATTAAAGCAAACACTATATCTGAAATATAGATAAAAAAATCATTAATGTAATATTGCATGGAAGGAACAAAATATAAACTTTTGTGCACAAAAATTATATTTATACTTTCACTGAATATTGTCACATCTTTTATCCTCAGATAGTATTTACAACTAGCCGCCTTCAGCGACCAGCTTGTTTGCCAGGAACATAACTTCAACTGAATCTCTTATGTATAAATTGATACTCATGGTTCCCTTAACAAAGTAACTTTAAATTTCAAATTTTGATATATATTTAACCCATGTTCTTTCAATAGCCTTCAACCTATTCTGTTCATTGTCTGCGTGAACTAACGGAGTCGAGTAACTGTCTGTGTCATGTAGCATACAATTGCCGTTGTCTTCATCAACTTCAGCCTCTTATTCTTCTTGCAAAATATGCATTCGATTTTGACTTTAAAATGATGCGGCACAATTTACATCCAGCACCATATTAGCTGTATGATATTATGCTGATTAAAACATATAATCAAACATTAAGATATAACCTTAGTTTTCAACAATGAAAGAGAAACATGCAAATAAATATTTATTTAAACAATGAAAATGGTTCGAATTACATTGCAGCAATGAAAAGTATTGTTTTTAATTATGCGAAAAAATATTTTTAAAAGATTATTTAAATTAGAGAAAATTTTTTACGCCAACTTAATTGATATTTATTAAAAAGATAATTTTTTGTGCTTTCAGATGGTGCAAAAATGAATTTTTTACGCCAACTTAATTGATATCATTAAAAAGATAATTTTCTGTGCTTTCAGATGGTGCAAAAATGAATTTTGAGATGTAATATTTTCGAAAGTTATTAAGGAAAAATACTAAAATTTCGCTTATTTTTTAATTAATTAAAATTCTAATTAAAATTTCAAAAAAATGTGACATTCCCACTCTCCAAAGAATGTTTCTGCTGAATTTCATAGCTCCAAGTCCAGTGGTCTAACCTGTAGAGCGCCAACACACAGACACACACACATTCTCCTTTATTATTAGTAGAGATTGTAAAACATCCTGAATTCAACACATTTGCCTCAATATTACGAAAGAGATTCATTATGTATTCATCATTATATCCTAATCATAGTTATAATTTATGCAAAATAAATATATATATTACAAATAGATTACTCTGGAAGTTTGTAAGCAGAAATTTAATTTTATATCATTAGATTTTCTTATTTTTATATTAAATTAGTTAACATTTTGGGACTAAATTAAAACAATTTTTATTGAAAGAAAACAACTAGCTATAAGTTAACCAGTTAAGTTATAAATAACCAGTATATATTAGAAGAGAAGGATTAAAGAAAATTTTGGGACAGTTTCTCTTATCAAGAAAATCATTATAGAAAATGAAAAATCCTTATTCATTTCTATAAGAATCTTATATCTGATATGGAATAACTTTAAACTCATTTTGATATCTCTTTATATATTCATCACTGCAGAAAGCAAGAGTACTAATACATGGGGAGTTGCAGAACCTTATATTACTGATTATACACAAAAATTAAACATCATAATTTATATATTGCATACGTTGTATGTTTAAAAAACTGTAAGATTAAAAAAAAAAACTATTCCAGAATAAAGATTTTTTTTACAATCTATTATTAAAATATTTAAGTAAGTACTTAGACTGATAAACCTTAGAGAAATCACACTCATAAATATTAAAATTTACTAAAACAGAGTTTCAGATAAACTAAAATGCCGTAATATAAAAGCAAATAATATATGAACTTACTATCAATTTGCCTGCCAGTAGTTGTTAAGATATCTTCACCAGCACCAGGCATCATCATTGCTGTGAAATAGAAAAGCAATTAAAAACAAACAATATATTTTACTAACAAAGAATCTTGCAGAGTTCCTTACAAGTTAGAAGGGGAGAGGGGAAAGCATGATTTTATTTTTTTAACCATTTTGGACAACAAACTAGAGGCCCAATAAAAATGATTAAAATCTCAAACTTAATTAAAACCTTTAAAACACCAAGAAATTTAATTTATACCAAATTATAATACAAGCATGCCATTCACAAATACCAGAAATTAAACATAAAACCTTTTGTCTATAAAAATTCCCTAAAGCTTTAATGTAACCATTTCCATCTTAATATAAATAAAAGTCATTGTGGCTATATATGTGGCTATGTTCCACATCTCCTCCTAAACCAATGGACTATTTTCAACCAAATTTTGAACACTTATTATTTAAGACAAGGGGAAGACACTTATGAACTTTTCTAAGTCCAAAAGTTAATTGAACAGTCAGTTAATTAGAAATTAACCGAAACTGTTTTTCCGCTGTAACTTCGGAGAAAATTGTCCGGCAAAAAATATTTTTATACCACCTAAAAGTTCAAATTTTACCTTTTCAATTATACCAATTTTATATCTGTGACATTTTTCCTTCAATTTTTATTAATTTTTTTAATGTTTAATAATTGTTAATTACGTGCAGACGATTTTAAAATAACGCAAATTTATAGCTACTCTGTTACTAGGCGATGGTTAGACTTTGAACTAATTTAGCTTTATTTCTGAAATTTTTGCTTATTTTTATAAATATGTTTTATGTAAGAAGCAGACATGACACAGGCTTGGAACAAAAACAGCTAAACTTCATAAATAAACGTGTCAAACGTAAACACCGAGAAGTAAAATATAAATGATTAATTGAACAATAAAATAAATAAATTTATACAAAAAGTTCTTGAGATAGTAAAAATATTGTAGAATTATTATATAAAAGAAAATTAAGAATGATAAAATCTGATGCCGAAAAAGCGGAAATCCGCGTTTCCGCAGAAATGTGTCATGTCTGTAGAAGAGAGTCAACAGTCAAATTTAAAAGAATGAAATCTTATTAAAATTTCAGTTAACTGGAAATTAAGCAGGATTTTGCCATTTTTCGAAAATATGTATTATGCCACAAAAATTATTTTTACACATAATAAAAGTTCAAAAAATTAACTTTTCATGACACAACTTTCATTTCCATTCAATTTGTTGCCCTCATTTTAATAATTTTTCAAAAATTAAATTCTGTGTAAAATTTACAATTTATAACACTTTTTTTAAATTGGTGACGCACAAGAATACATAAGAACTGTTGCTAGATCACATTAGAAGAATTTTGGATGAGAACGAATTTTATTTTTTTAAATTCAATTAATGCTTTTTCTCAATGAAAAATTTACTATGTAATTGTCTCAAAACATCGGTTAAAATCTTTTTTATACTGAAAGATTTATTAACAAAATTTGAAGAACCTATGCAATAAATACTAATAACTTATGGAGAAAACTAGCTATCAGCAGTTTTTAAAAATCATTTGGTTCAACTGATATTCTCATTTTAACTACACATTTCAGATGATAAAAAAAGAATATTGGGTATTGTAATTTTCTATACAAAAGTTTTTTACATCAAAGACATGAAAGTATTTTAATCCCGAGCAATGCCGGACATAACAGCTAGTATGATACTAAATCAAAAGGCATCAATTTGCAAACAAGACAACCCATGAAAAAAAAAAGTTTAAGTACAAGATGTTTGGTGAAACAAAATGAAAGCATTATTAATCTACTCATTATTCAAATGAGAAATCTTAATGCATAAAAAGATGCATTTTCAATTAAAACTCTTTTTTTGTGAGAATCTATTTATATAAAAGAGCTCATTTGTGTGTCTGTTTTGATCGTTTCGAAGCGCAAATAGAATTCTTTGTGGTTCAAAAAATTTAAAGTTATAGTGGAAATTTGATATATTTTGATTGGAAGATACCCTGTAATTAGTTCAAAAATAACTAAAATATAAGTTATTAAATGACAACTATTAAACAAAAGTATAAACATTTTTTTCCCCACTTGATCCCAAGGTTATGCATATAAAGTTTAAATATTATTCCTGTAAATAACGTAGCAGATGTGAACAAAAAGGAGAGCTAAATCAGATTAAATTCAATAAACCATCATATATTTGCTTAACAAATATATATAATTGGTAAAAGGTTTTGCAACACATATACGAGTTTATAAGGTTAAGGAGAAAAAAATAATAAACAAATCAAATTTTATTATGCAGGTAACAAAATTTTCTACTTTAATGTCGAAACAACCATTCGTGGTTTTGTAACTTTTTAATAAACCCATCTCCGATAGAGTGCATCACTATATTTTTTTAAATTAGCTCATACTATACAGAGTCATTGAAAGTTTCTTGGAATTTTATCGAGAACTAGGTTTTCAAATTATGTTCAATAACTCATTGGGTACCTAATTTAGTGAATACAGAGATATGTCTCTACATTATGAGAAAAAAAAAGGTAAAAAATAAAACCTTTGTGTATGGGTACATTCATAATATATCATAATTTTATTCAAAAGCAATACAAGGAAAATCACAGGGATGCTCAACAAGTTACAGTTAATTAAACATTAAAGTCTTGGGCAATGAAACTTGATACTAATATTCAAGAAATGCAGATTATAGGCATGCTTATCATAAAAAAAAAATCACTTTTTATATGTAAGTGAATCATACCGACTCGCAGCTAATTGTATTGTGAAAAAGAAAAAAAATACTCTGGTAGCAGGTAATGAATGGTAAGCAGGTTTCATTTCTTGACAGCTTAGCGCCAAACTCTTTTTCTTTATGAGAGAAGGGAAATATATGTCTATCATTAAAAATATGTTGGATTATTCCAGGGAGAAATTTCAATATTATGACAATTTTAACGATATTTCAGTAAGAATTGAGAGATAATAATAATAATTTAAAAAATGACAAAAAAGTTCTTGATTTGATTTTTAAGATATTTTACATTGAGTTGAGTTTATGTTATCATACTTAAAGTTCAATAGCTTAAAATATGAATGAATCTAAAATTTCAAACATATTATGAAATCACTACGATTCTGTGTTGCATCAGTTTATATAATAATAATAATAAAAAACCTTAGTTTCTTTAGATGATAATCAATGGAATTACACTTGCACAATGACAATCATTAAAAATAACAAAATTTAAAATAATATAACACATCAGCTTTTAATTGTGTTAGAAAGTTTTTTATTCACTTTATAGAAGAAAGTTGAGATTTTTTTTTTTGTAAATAACTGTGATACAAAAAATGCATCACTCCAATAACCCTATAAAAGTTGCTATTATTAATCAAACTAGTAGGGCTAAAAAAAGTTAAATGTATTTTTATCCACGTTTTAAAGTTAAACAGTTTATCTGTTTTTATATTTTAATTCAATGAAAACAAAACTAAATCATACGTACAGAAATAAATTCATGTCAGAACATTCATGAGATTCTATACAACTATAGGGTACAGAGCATTAAAATTGTAACTACATGAATATTAGACAGAAATTTGTACTTTATTCTGTAACACCAATGCAACACTAAACTACTCTTCACAGTTTTACTCAAATTTGTTTTTTAAAGTTATGGCTGCATTTTTTAAAAAATCTGCTTGTATTCTTAAATATATAAATTACGCATATAGATTTAAAGAGTCAACTCATCGTTTTTTAAGAGGAAAATACTCTCTTTCGGAAAATTATAAAAAATGACTAAACATTTCGTTACTTTACAAATGCTTCTATTCTTACCATATTATGATTTAAATAAACCGCGTGATGTTCCATCATTTAATCTGTTTTATTAGATCTTTAAATGTGACTAGGACATTTTCCTTAATTTGCGTAAAATACTACGCAGCATTCTTTTGCAAACAAGCGAAAAACAATAATACAAGCACACACATTATTTATTCATTCAAGAAAGATAGGTAAATACGATTTTATAGAGTTAAAAACAAGAATTTTTTTATAAAATTATAATCTCTGTTAATTTAAAAGTAATATTAATAAGCCGCTTTAACGCAATAATTACTTACTATAAATATTTCAATGTCTTTGTATCCTACCAAAAGCTGAAATTATTTAAAAATAAAAAGTCATTTTGTTATTTTCTAGCGGTAGAGTGCAACCCGGTAAAAAACAGTTCGCAATCTTAATTTTACATTCACACCTCTATGGTATCAGATAGTAACTCATTGCAGAACGTGAATATGATTCATTTGTTTTCATCATGTGACAAAGCCTGACCTCCCCAAGCGATTTCGGAACTTTTTTGCATGTTGACTGTCAATATTGGCTTGTTGCCATTTCCTTCAGAATAAATTATATTGATTTAGAACACATGATTCATGAGGTATTTAGTTCATTTAATATAAACTATAATATGGAAAAATAAAGAATAAATATTCGTGAATAAAGTATATAAAGAGAGGAAACAAAAATGAAATCATGATTTAACTCCTATTTTTAGAGATTTAACTGTTATTTTTAGAGGAGTTCACATCATGCTAAAACGATAAAAAAATATGATTTACTTCTCTCTTCTTCATTATCTTCAAGAAATTTTTCTATGTATTTTTAATTTAAATTCATTTAAAATTTTTATAAGAGAAAGTGGAAAAAGTGGAACTATATTTTCAGTTTTGATATGGCATTACTTGACGTGAGACGATTATTGTTTCGTTTTTTATTTTTCTTGAAAATGTAAATGTTGAACCGTACGTAAACAACTGAGGCATCTGATAATATATGGAGTGTTGTAATGAGACAGCCGCTTATTAAGTAAACAAATGGAGTACGTCATGTTTTCACTTATTCATTATATTTTTTCCTAATTATTTCCTCTTCTACACGCCACTTGTCTCTGCCATCAAGATATTATTAGTTAAATTTTCGAATATCTTCATTTCCTACTTCGTTTCAATACAGCAAATATTCTTTTTTCATAGAAACTGCTCCAGATTTCAAATGTGTTACAGTTATGCCAAAATTTAGCTTCCTATTTCTGAGATTATTAGTCTTTTATTTACAATCATCTGCAATACACTGGTATGAGGTTTGATTAAAACTAAATCTTGCTTGTAAAGTTTTTTTTTCTTTCGATTTTCTTGCAGTGATCATTCAAACAATCCAAGTTTTTATCTTATAATTTTGGGTTCTGGTATTAATCTTTTTCTCTATCAATTTTTTTTATTTATGGAGTTTTAATGTCTTGAAATGTATTATATTTTTAGTTATTGTTTCTCTGCAGAATTTAAAAGGAATATTTTTCTTTCTTTTTATGTCATTCTTTTCATTGGGTATATATAATTAGTTGTTATTAAATCACCACTTTAGTTAGTCGTCAGCATATGTTTAATACCTATAGATACAACGTCTTTGAATAATTCATTATAACAAATTGAGAAATTCTTCAGTATTCTAATGGCATGCCATGGCTGTTTTTCTTTCTGTTGTAGGTAACTGCTGTACTTTTACAGAAAAGCTATTCTTAAGCAAATTAATTCAAAATTTCCAATGCTGTTGAGTTATGGATACTTAAAGATAGAAATTGCAAGTGGTGTTGAGCTATGGCAACCATTCAGTAAAAATGTTTCAGATGTCTATTCATTAAAAGAATCTTTTGTTGATGCATTCACAAAGGGTTAAACAGTTTTTAAAACAATGCAAAATTTTTAGCTATTTGTCTGTATTAAATGTTTCTTCTTTCTTTGAAAGTTTGGATAAACTTTTCAATATTTATCTGGGTGCGTACGGTTATGAAAAGTGCTTAAAAACTGCTTACTTTTTATTTTCATTTTAGATGGCTCTTAAAAGTGTTTACTTTTTATTCAAAGTTTGTATAAAGTGCTTATTTTTTTATCATGGTGCTTAAAAACTCATTATTTTTAAGAAGATGTTATGAGTTTTCCGAGCAAGAACTATTTTATGTATAAAAGTAATTGAAATTTATGATTTAGCATTCTAATTTTGTACCTCAAAATCTTGTTGCATAAGTGTTTTTGTTTATTTTTCTGCATGTAGAAATGTTTTCTGTAACAAGTTAATGAGAATATATTCTAGTCATGACAGTAGGATAGGTACTAAATTTCTCTCCTGTATATTTTATTACTTAAATCCTGTTAAGTTAAAAGAAGAAAAAAAGATGATCATCGACATTAAAGATTTTGCGAGTCCTTACTTTTCCCCTTAAGGTGCTTAAAAAGTGCTTACTTTTTTCCTACAAATTTGAGTACGCACCCTGTTTATGTATCTTAGTCATATTATAATTTTAATGCATAAAGAGCTAATAATTTATTTCTCTCTCTGTAATAATTTGATGTTTTGAATAAATACTGAAACATTTTCTGAATTATGCCAAATAATCTTTAAAGTTAAATCATTAGACATGCATATTTAATCTATAATTTTTTTTGATATTATTTTTATTCACTGCGTTCTTTTTTTTATATTTCAGTTAACTTAGTAAACGACACCAGGAATGGATATCCAGTTAATTATAAAAGCTCCAAACCAAAATGTAGATGATTATGTTGTGCATTGCAACTTAGACTGGACTATTGAACAACTGAAGAATTATTTGGCGGAGTCATATCCAAACAAACCAGTAATAATTCTTTTCTTTCCTTAAAGTTGTAAAAATATATAAGATATTTCAGTTATATATTTTGTAAAACTGTAATTCCACATACTTATTTTCTCTGAATATTTAGCTTATATTGTTTTTCCGTTTTAATTCAATTTATATTTCTTTCACAAAATCATTAATTATCAACAACTAAATTATTTTCCTATTCTGTAATATCTATATCTGTTGATAATGATATGCTTAGAACTTTAATACAAAATTAGACTTGAATTAAAGTAAATATATTAAGTAAATTTAAAATCTATAAAAAATTCAGAAATTCATCATTAAAATGTAAAATAACATATAATCTTTAATTTAATTATGAATGATACACTTAATCTATCAAATTCATATATTTGAAATTCTTACTTAAAGGAGGTTTCCTCATCATGTTTAAGGACTATTTCACGATTTAAAAGGCTCCTGGTGATATTTTTTATATAAATCACTATTGATTTGAATGATTTTTTAAAGAATTTAAGAATTGGTTCTTATGTTATTACACATGAGAATGGAAAGAGCAATTCTGTTACGGAGCCAACTATTAAAAGTATCTTACAGGAAATCTTTGAAAGAAAATCCTTACAGGAAATTTTTTCCTTAATCTAGTCATCCAAATGGCACTTGTTTTACAATAAACAATTGAATCAAAAGAATTCTTTATGTATCTTTAAACATAGTTTTTCATTTTCTTCAAGGTCTGAAAAAGATGTTTAGAAGTTGTAATATGCATTTTGATCTTTTTGCCTGTTGTTGTGCTAATGCTAAGAAGTACAATTAATTGTTTATTTTAAAACATTTAATGGAATTTTTTTTTTAAACTAGGGATTATAAAATATGAGTTCTAATTTTTTTATGTTTTATTTATGCAGGAAGTGGGACAGCAAAAACTAATATATTCAGGAAGATTACTTCATGATCATTTGCAGCTAAAGGATATTTTGAGACATGTAAGCCATCTTGTTTCATTATTAAATAGTTCTGTGATAAATGCAAATTATTATTTATTTATCACAAATTTATATGCCTGAGAAGCTAACAGATTTTCACTTTAATTTCTGCTTGAACTTTTTTTTTTATTTAGATACAATTCATTGACAAAAATATAAATAATTTGCATGTGGTTTTACTAACTTTAATCTCATTTTAGATGAAAGAAAAACATCCAGTGTCTTTTGTGATGACACCTCATCAAAAGACAATGTTTCACTCAATTTTGAGTTTATAGTTTTTTCCTGATATACTCTGTAGAAGAGTCATAATTTCTCTATGACAAATATGCTTATTTAAAGGTTTTTTCTTTCTGTAGAATAATGTGCAAACTCCATAAAATATAATAGTTTACTTGCAGTAAAGAATCCCTTACTGAAAACACTTTTTATTTTAGATAATTCTAAGGACAGCTCAGGTTGACAGCATGAAGAAAGCTGCTTATGATCACATCATTAGTGAATGATGAATTATGTGTTTCTACATGCCTTGGAGCTATAGAAAGGAGCTCTAAGCAACTTTTATTTTATGCATGTGAAGTTTTCTTTTGAAGGATATTGATTACTTCTCTTTAAAACATTTATTCAGATATATTGATTATTTTAAAATGCATTATGATAATTTGTGAGACTATTTGAATGGGTGTAATGGTACACTGCATAACTTTCTTTGCACTTTCAACTTCACAGTTGGATCTGTAGTCATTTGTCACTGATTGTAGATCCTGCTCAGTGGTATAGTCGCAAAATAAGCACTACCAGAACGCTCTAAAAGCAGTGCCAGAATGCTGTAACCTGGGTAAAAAATCACGCTGTTTTAAGGATGTTTTCACCATTTTTTCTTATTTATTTCTGTAGAAAAAAAATCAGTGCCGGAACGCCGTTCCGGCTGCACTACAACCGTGGGCCCTGATCCTGCTGTCGTCTTACCAGGGTGGATTTTATAACTAATCTTCAAAATGTAATAAATAGGAAAATAAAAACTGAAGTGAAATTTCAACTCCTGTCTAAATACTTATTTCTTTTGATTTCTCATTTGAAATCAGCCTGAATTATATTTATGAATTATCTTCAATGTGTTTTCAGTCTTCATCTGTTAGTTTTCTCAAAAAATTCAATGCGTTTTTTATTTGTATGCCAATACATTTTATATTGATGTTTGCTGTATATTTAAAAACTGCCTGTGACTTGTGTAGATTTTTTCAAAAGACAAGTTATTTCTATTTGTAGGATGATGGTCAATATTCTGTTCACATTTTTCACTTAGTCTGCAATGGTGATTCTTCCACTTCTCATGTACAGGTTTGTGACATTTAAAAAAAAATTGTTACCTATAATTGTGTGAAAAGCCATTGTACTTTTCCATTAGCTCGGCAGCAGTTGTTGCCAAGTGTATTTATTGACATGAAATGTTTTTCCGTTAGTGGAGAAGCTGCCAAAAATGTACATGTATGCCAAATATAGTGCAAATCATAGGTTTTGCTGCATAAGGTTGCTTTTCTTTGGAAATTCTGCGTGTGCTTTAGTTGCTGCTATGTTAATACACAAATGTGAGGTCTATTGTGGCTTTAATCAAGTTAACTGAAAAATACCAAAATTCTATTAACCAGTTAATGCCCAAATTAATTTAAGGCATAGATTTCAATAAATTTTTATTAAATTATGTTTAAAACATCAATATTAAGTTAATTGTGAAGTGAAATTAAATTTGGAGAAAAAACTTTTTATTTTATTTTTTTAGAAAAAATATGAGGAATTGGGTAGAAAATTATTTTTAAAATATAACGATTTTCCTCTGTTTAATAAATATTAAATATTTTTAAAATATAGTAAAATATCTAAAAAAAATACTTCCTAATTCCTTGCATTACCTCAAAATTAATCAAAGAAAAAAACAAAACAAAAAAAATCAAAATGACAACATTTTGACTTCAAAATTTGGCTAACTGCTTCTATATGCCTGTTGAAAGTTATTTAGGAGTTAGGGAATACCTATTATAAGGATCCAATTTATTTTGGTAATAAAAGAGTGAGTAGCAATGGAACAACAAGATTATGACATGGGAGTTGTAAACATCATTATTCGCTTATCGCTATGTGTCGCTACCCTCATTCTCGTTAAATGAATGTTATCTATTTATATAATCTTTGGGTATCTTTCAGTTCTAAATTTATATTTAAACTCATTTACCATATAAACCATTTCTTTTATACCTTATATTATTGACTTCATAGACAAAGCTACAAAGTAACAATGGGAATGCATTTGGTTTTAGCCATTAAAGTGAAATTGAATATTAATTGTTCTCCTTTTTTTTAAAGTCTTGCCTTTATTTCTTCCAGAATTCCACATCTAGTCAAAATTGGTACAATCAACCTTCTACTTCGCAACCTCCCAATGAAGTTACTGCTGGACAATCTCCAGAAAGCAGCACACTAAGGCATAGAAATGTAAATCCCCCAACACCCATGAAGTAATTTATAATCTGATTTTTTTCCAAATAAATCTTTTCTTATTTTAGTGATCTCTGTTCTTTACTCAATAAAAGCATCCAATTTTTTTTCTCATTATTCAAAAATTTTTATATTGAATTTGAATGTTATAAAATATATCCAAAAGTAAATTTGGATTTATCCTTTTGTTTTGTGTTACACAATTTGTTGATGAAGCATTTTCTTCTCTTTTCAAATATTACCTTGTATGACATATATTATTTAATTTATATATCTCGTATCCTTGTGTGGGAACTTTATTTTATGTGAATTAGCAGAAGAAATGATGTCTTTAATTTGATTGTTATGATTAATATTTTTAATTCATTTATATGTTTGAGCCGTAATATATCAGTTTGCAATAATACTTTTGATTTTACCATTTAAACTTAATAATTTTTAGGAAGAAAACTTAATTCATTTACTAATTTTTTTGCAATTTAATTCATTTTAGTTTTAAGTATTTAAATGAGAAATTTTAACAATTATTAAATACTTTCCATATTATTACTTTACAAATATCTTCTGAGGTTTCAAAAATCTCATTAAATTTTTGTGATTTGCAATCCTTTATTCTTCTGGTATTCTTTGTAATGCACCATTTTGAAGATTCTGAGAGATTGCAAATATTTTATTACATGCAAAAGTATACTGTTTTGAGAAGTTGCAAACCATATTATGGAGGTCAGATGAAATATCAAGTTTAATTAATACTTTTTTTGCACCCCTCCTTTTTTCTGTGTGTCGTCATATCAGTGAAACCATATCTTAAAGAACTCGGATTGCAAAGGTTAAATAAAATAATTATTCGTGTAGTTTGTAGATACAATTTTGTTACATTTTTCATTTTCTGCGATATTTAAAACTAAATTTAAAATATTTCTTTTTAAAAGTCAATTTTCTATGTAAAAGTTTTGAAATTAGCTGACCGTTTATGTCATTATGTATATATATAAAATGATTTCTTTGTTGCAGTCGTTAAATAAAAAACAGGCCGAGTTATTAAGTAATTTTCATATATTATGGGAGATTGGCAGGCATACGTACATCTTAGTTGAAGTTTCAAGTAAAAAAGCGAGCAGAAAATCCCTGCATTTCCTCAGGTAGGGATTTAAGATATAGACACATGATCAAAGTGAAGGGAATAATAGCTATTTTTAGTAAATTACATAAGTGTTTTAGGGGAAAAGAATGGTGGCAATAAGTCGCTGATTTCGCAATTTGTGTAGGTGCGTGGAAGTAATTAGAATATTCTTTTAGTAATAAATATGCCAAAACGCGAGATTTAATATACCTCCAGAGCGGGAAAAAAAACGAAACTGGAGTTTAAGAAAAGCAATTTTGGAATACATTAATATAGTACTAAGATTTTAAAATACAGTAAATTCTCGATTATCCGGCATTCAAGTATCCGGAAAGCTCAGCTAACCGGAAAAATTAGAAAAGGAGTTTTTCTAAAAATTTTACATACGAACGCAGTTTCGTTCACGGGGATAATTTATTTCTGGAATGCAACGTCCCGGAGGGGTGTAGAAAGGGGTCAAAAGCAATATACAGTAAGTACTGTGACGTACACAGACTTGTTTTATGGAGGGTCAAAAGCAAAAGTGAGAATCTCCCCCTAAATATTAAAAGTTCCTCACCTTTCGTCGAAAAACGAGACCTAAAAACGAAATCGACAACCAAAAAAAAAAAAAAAAAGGGTAAAAGGACAGAATTGGTAAAAAAAAAAGAAGCTCATGGGGGTGTTACTCCAGATTGGTAAGTCTCTTTTTTCCCCTTTATTTATTTATTCTCCGAATACCGGCAGATGTTGATTCTGATTACGTAATATCACGTGCGGGAGAATTGGGGGCGCGCGTATTCTGCAATAACCTTTGCGATTTTTTAAAAGGTAATTAATTAGATAATTAGTATTCAATCTGGGATTTGTTTATGATCACTTACAATAGTTTTATTATGCTTGCTGAGTAAAATATTTTTCAGTTTCGTCAGCTTTTTTTATATTTTTACAATCTATATATTTACGGTAAAAATTTGGCTACAGATCATACTTTTTTTTTATCATCAGTATTAAATTGAAATCTTCGTAATGTAATGTAATGGAAGATACAGAAATATTCTTAAAAATTATATTTAATGTGCATTTCAAAATGACAAAAACAAATTATTTGGCTGAAAAAAAAAAAAAAGGAAAGGCTACAATCTACCCCCGCCCCCCCAATTTTTCCCGTAACACTCAACTATCCGGACTTTTCAGGTATCCGGAAATCGGGGTTTCCCGAGCATGCCGGTTAGTTAAGCTTTTACTGTATATAATATTAGAATTTAAAGTAAAATTAAGTAAGATTATTACATATATATATAAATTCAATTAGTGCTTTTCTTGAAACACTTTTGTATTTTACAGCTCTGTTTACCCCCAACTACCCACAGTATTACCTCCTTCTGCTATGCCTGGTTTTACACCTGACTCTCAGGTTTCGGCACAGATTGCAGCTATGCAGCAGATGTATGCCTATTACTTCAGTCAGTATATGCAGAGGTAATTTTTTCAAATTTTTTTATGATGTATATGTACTGTATTTATATTACTCTGCTAGAATTTGCTGTGAATTTACGACCTTCTCATGTTTGGTGTGTAAAGAAATTATCTCAGATATTTGTAATTTTCCATGATGTAGTTGGATTCTTAGATAAAATAGTTTTTTTTTTTGGATGGCATATCTTCTTGTTTGTATGTTTCAATGAATTTTTAGCTAACCTCATATAAAACCGTACTTATCTTTGTTATTTTTAAAAGCATTATATCTTTATTAATTTTAAAAGCATTATATCTTTATTAATTTTAAAAGCATCAACTTTCTTGTGTATTAAAAGTTTGAAAAATGGGTACTTTTCCGTTAGCCGGGCGCAAATGTCGCCAATTGTGAACCAAACGCGAGCCAAGTTGGCGGGCACAAATGTCGCCAATTGTGAGCCAAGTCGGCGGGCGCAAATGTCACCAAAATTTGGCGGAATTCTACATTATTTGGTGATTTTTCGCTTGCGCCCGGCTAACGGAAAAGTACCGAAAAATGTGTTAAAAGATTGATGTCTTTTTTCTAATAAGTGATTTATATAAAATATACCTTAGTGTTCAAAGTTAAAGTTTGGAATTATTTTCATAACCTGCATACTGCTATTTGAGGCTTTTTTAACAATCAAACCAATTTATACTGGCCAGCTTCAAGTCTATCTATGGTATTCCATCTCATTTCATTGTATAAATGATTCTGTGAACTGATTTTAACTGCAATCAGTTAGTCTTATTTTTCTTGGGCAAAATACATTTCTATAGATGACATCACAAATTAGAAAAATGATCGCTTTCACATTCCCTTAAAAGTTAAATGGACTTTTTATCCATTTAATAGGTGCTAGCTATTTAATTCAACCATGATGAATAAATACTTTCAGAAATGAAAATACTTGTGTGTTAAAAGAAGAACGTTTGATTTTTATTTTTTTAAAACTAGACCATAATAAACTAGAGCTTACTAAGTTCACCAAGCAATAGTTCATATTTTGTATTTAAGAGAGGTACTTTTTATTCATATATGTTTTAACTGGATGAATTTACTAAAATATTCAGATTATATACTATATTACTTAGTTTTAATATATTTAATAATATACCATATTACATAGCTTTGATATATTGTTTGGAATTAATCTTTTAAGATTATTTATTAGCCATTTAGAGAAATGGAGAATGACCAAGTAGTAGAATTGAATCTATTACGTTGATTATATCGAAGGCTCACCATTTTTGCTGAAGTTTGTTGTAGGTGAAACATTCCAGCATTGCTACTCAAAACTGAGAATTAACTTCCTGATCAAGATTTTTCTTTCTAATTTAATGTTGGTTTTGTTCAAATTATGTGATATTTCTCCATTTATCACGTAGCTTCAAAATCATACATTATTAATCTACTAAATTAGAAGAGAGGTGAAGAGTGTTGAAGCCACTTAGCCCGGGAGCAGAATTATATCCAGTGTTTTGCAACATGACTTCAAACAGTTGGAAATGTTCTGCAGGCAGTTTGTCCAAATTTAGCGGACCACAGTAAAATGCAAAATAGATATAAAAATACTAATTAACCAGTAGAATCTTTATTACTCATTAATGACAAAACATTATATTAAAATTAATTATTTAAAACCAAGGCATACATTCAGAATTTGCAATTCTGTCAGTGACTTTTGAAGTCGGATACTTCAACATTAATTGAGAAATACTGTTCACAAAATATTTATGAAAATTTGGCCCGTGTATTGCGACAATGGCCGCTTTTAACAACTTTCTGACAGATTTATGGCCAGGTGGTGCACCATTGGAATAAATAAACATTTTTTTGTCAGTTGTTCCAACTGCTGTGTCCTCCCCATCAATTACGGTGGGTCTTTTTGTGAACCATTTTGTTGATTGTGGATCCTCAAGATTCACAAATTGCTTCCAGCATGGGAATAGAAATATTAAATTCTATAAATTTCATTAATCTGGCAATCTCTGATGCAAGCTCATTAATGGCCTTTTTTTTAAAGATGAAATGTTCTGCAAGTACCGCGTTTGCTCTGCGATGTATGTCACACTTTTAAGCACTTTCTGCTTCCGGGCCACTTATAGTCCATTTCAATTTGGTAAAATAGGGGAAAAAATTTATGAAGTTTTTAAATTTTGGTCGAACACTCCTTGGACCTCAAGGATATGAGAAACGAAAAGTTTCCACTCGTCAGGGGGGAGCTTGCCCCTTTAGGGAGGAAAAACTGAAGTGAAATGGTGTTTGGTCAGTTTTTCCTAGATTTCTTCATCCCTATGCATTCAGTGTCAAAAATGGTATGGATGAATGTTGTAGAGCATAAAATTCTGCGTCGAATGAATACCAACACTATATATTTTGTTGCAGTAGTACGATTAAAAACTCTTATCGAAGTTGCAATGATTTTTCAATTTTCAAAAAAAAAAAGAAATTATTACAAAAGACGACACATACAATGAAAGATGCTGTCTAAATAAAGTTTGTATGTATAAGCATTCACTTTTGTAAGCACATACATGTGTCGGTGCAGCAATAACAGAGCGCTAGTGTGGTGTGGAAGTTAGGAGAGAATGTACAAGTAGTCCATTGCAATTAGACCAAAAAACAACAAATAGGAGAAAAATTCCTAAAGTTTTGAAATTTTGTTAATTACTCTTCTGCCATCAAGGAAATGGGAACCGTAAAGTTTCCATCCGTGAGAGGGGAGTTTCCCCTCGAACCACACCTTCGAATTTGCAAAAACCATCAAAGCACAAAATGATAGTACCCGGCTTATAAAAACAATTATTTGCATTTATTCTTTTAAATACAATAAATTATTTTTATAAATATTCTAATTATATGTAGTCTCATGCTGGCCATGCTTTTCTTACGGGAATTTGTTTCTATGAATAAAAAAATGAACAAAAAATGAAAGTAAATCACAGACTTATAGTAGTTTCTCAATGATTTTTCATTTGTTAAAATAGTAAATTAACAAAAGTTTATTTATTAAGTTATTTATTATATCTGTGATATTATTCATGTCATTGACCATGAATAATAGCCCGCATGCACAGTGAAGCAAACGTCAGCCACGTGTTATGTATCATGACACAACTTCAGGGTTCTATGGAAAGAGAAAACTACAAGCAGTGCAATTGATCAACAGCAGAAAATACCTGCAAGATAGCCCTGAGATCTTTAATAAACCTAAATATACTTATACTGACATCGAAAGAGCAGGAGTTCATCATCGCATTGTAAAGCAACACGAAAAAAGAGGAAAGTAGCTTGAATAAGATGAGGTATGACTGTTTCAATCAACTAGTAGGTCAAGCGAATTCTGCTATTCTTCTCTCCAAGTTACCTCCAACCACAGAAGCTGCACATCAACACTGTCGTTGCACATTCCACCAAGTACAAACATGGCAAGGAGAGTGTTTGAACCCATCGAGCTGGGGAATGGAAGTTAGTGAATAAGTCGTTGACGCCCATACACACTATTAAAGGACCGACACCAGCTAAAATAGTGTCTGCAATTACTTGTGGATGTAATAAAGGCTGTGGGGAAAAAATGCAAAAGTGTAAGGTTGTTTAACGAACAAACCCAGCCGAAGAAGGAGATAATGACATCATATAAGTAAGCAGAAGAATTTAGACATTATTATTTCATTTCCATGCAGAAAATAATTAATCACAATTGTATTACTAAATGAAATATTTAATTGAAATGTTGTAGAAAAATATTCTTCCCAACTCGATACTCCTTTTTTTAAATTCTTGATTTGTGACTATTTTCAAATTCTGCCAGTAAGTTATGTGTTATTGAGCGTTAGAAAGTCGTCCTGTGTTACATAAGCCACTTCTAAAACTAAATGCAAATAAATAAAAAAAAAGACAATTGACTTGTCCACATCTAATTCTTTAGTATAGTCATCCGATTTGATAGTTCCATTAAAAACATTTAACGGGCAATTTTAAAATTCAATTATAGTAAATATTTTCTTGTTGTTGTTTTCAAAAATTATACCAGATAAAAAAGCTTAAATTCATCTTCAAATATAAATTTATATAGAACTTAATTACTTATATTTACAAAGAATCATAAATATTACTTAATTTTATATGTTATCCCTCTTCTCACTGCTCTTTTTTCCAAAAGCTCTAGCTGGGAGGAAGCTCTCCTTCAGGGATTAAAACCATAACTCCTTGCCTTGATGCTTAGAAGAGTATTTAACTAAAAAATTCTCAAAACTATAAATTTTTCCTATTTCATCCTTTTATGTCTAATTACCTGACTACTTGCATCCCAACTCCAGATTTACACTAGCACCACTACTCTGGCATTGGCGCACTGGATATGTATATGCTTTGGCAAAATTGAACACTTATACATACAGATCTATTTAGACAGAATCTTATTTCAAGTGCACTACCTTTGTAAGAATAATGAATTTCGAAAATTGAAAATCATTGCAATTTCATAAGAGTTTGTAATCAAAATGACGCAAACAAAATATATAAAGTGTTGGTACTCATTCCTGTGAAAAGAATTTTATGTTCTACAACATTCACTAAACCATTTCAATTACTTTGGAATGTGTAGGATTTCTAGAATCTAGGGAAAACTGACCAAACACCCCATCACCAGCTCTCTAAAGGGGAAATTTTTCTTCTGACAGGAAAATTGGTTCTTTCATATTCTTTGATACCAAAGTAGTTAGTTTTGACCAAAAGTTCTGCAAAACTTTAATAAATTTTTTCCCTACATTTTTTTCGTCCATCGCAATGACTGGTTAACTTAAGAAAATACAAATATTCTGTGACCCATCCCTATTAAAAGCAGAATATGAATATTTGGTTTTGTTAAAAGAAAAGCCTCCCACTTAGTCCACAAACCAAGAATTTGAACTGAAGCGATTTTTGTTTCTAAAGGCTGTTTATATAGGTTCTACTTGAGTTTGAATTTTCTTATCATGAACAGAAAATGATTATACGATTTCTTTTCCTTTCACAAATGGCAATTCTTGTGATGATAGTCTAGGAAAGGCACACCTAAAGATCAATGCTGGGTACAAACTTCCTGAAGTATTTAACCAGCAAGTGATTTAAATTAACTGAGCCAAGAGCACGGTGAAGTTACTTTAAGGAGTTAACTAGTTTAATTTATGATTTCACCATGGATGTTTTTTTTTTCTCTCCAAAGTAAATTAGTAAAGTGATTTCTCTGAACTTTAATTATTATTTTCAAAATACTGTTCAGACAAAAAATTATTGTCTCCTGAAAAGTGAAGAATTATATTCTTAACGACCTTTCTAATTTGTGTGTTTCCTGCATTTAGACTTTTATTATTTGAAATCTGATCAAAAATGGTGATGCTCCATATTGCTAATTTTTTCCACTAAGTATGAAATACAGGTCTCCATACCTAGGAAACAATGGAGTTTTTTCCAACCCGTAAATTCTTCTAAAGCAGCTTCCCATCACTCAGTGAGAACCTGCTGTCTAAATTCTCCCTCCTGGCCAATAAACCAAAGAAATAATGTCCATCTAATAATAATGGATGAGAAATGATGAGGAGTCTACAGGGACTAGCTGGAAACACTTCTTTGCTGTCGATTTTAAGTCTCTCTTTGCATCAAGCGATTTCTTTTTATTCCCACCTGAGAGGTTGAAGATTGTTATTATAATATAAATCACAGTATTTATATAAATTGTTTAATTTATCGGTCTTTCCTTATATTTGATTTCATGGGAATTCTGGCAAAAGTTAATATAGTGATTAGTATAGTATTAGTGAGATTTTAAAATGCATAGTAGGAGCAGTCACGCAACTAGTCCAGTTTTAAAACATG
>BGPR01019262.1:0-27240 GCA_013235015.1 Araneus ventricosus
CGCAATGTCGGAAAAGCGTAGACCTTTTTCTTACGCTTTTGCAAATGTTCGTGAATAATGTTGCTCACACTGTCTAGACTTATCTTCAATTCTTCTGCTATAATTCTCAAAGACAGCCGTCGATCATCTGCAAGCATCCGTCGCACTCGTTCGATGTTGTCTGGAGTTGTGCTTGTTGGTGGTCGACCCGAACGCGGCTCATCTTTGACATCTTCCTTTCCGTCTCTAAAGCGTTTAAACCACTCAAAAACACACTTTTTACTCACTGCGTCCACACCGTACACTTTCACTAACATTTCGTGTGTCTCCGTCGCCGTTTTGCCTAATTTGAAGCAAAACTTGATGTTCACGCGTTGCTCCATTTCGCAGTGACGGCCTTCTCACAATCACTCTTTAAACTAGTCGTAGCGCGCACTTCCGCTTAACTGTCGTGATTTGGACGCTAGGGGGCACTAGCTGCCATGTCTCTCACTGCGTCAGCCTGAGCGCAGCATCCGAATCAGCGAGGTTATTCAAGTATGGAACCATTCACCGAACTTTTCGAACGCACCTTGTACATTTATAAATAGGATTGAATCAGTACTGCACAATGCATTTCATAATTAACTTATCTATACTAAAAAGAAAACAAGTTTAATGATTAATAATGACTCTTCTCGACTGACTTCTCGCGAAGCCGAGAGAAAAGAGTAGCAGAGACTATGAGATAATAAGAGAGAGCAATTCAGGTTTTGTCAATGCAGCGGATCGGTGTTGCAATATATCAATAAATTCACGTAACCTGAGTAATGTGTTAACGTAACAATGTGTTAGCATGTTGTGATTAACGTCATAGTGTAGCTTTAGCGTCAAAATAACAAAAATACGTTATTATTGCATACACTGTTAGTGTATAAGAGAAGGGGCGCAATGAAAATTATGATTGAAAATAGGTCGGAAATACTGAGAGGTTGAGAAACACTGCTCTAGATAATTACTGTTCGACAGAACACCGCCCCTCGGTAGCGCAGTAGGCAGCGCGTCAGTCTCATTACTGTTCGACAGCCGTCATCTGACCAAAGATCAAAATTGCGAGGTCCGTCCCAAAATTTCTAGTGTTGCTTCTAAACGGGAAGATAATGCAGTCGGACCTCTTTTTAACGAAGTTGCTAAATCCCGAAAAAAAGTTCGCTATATGGAAAATTCGTTAAATAGAGATTCACCTTTTAAAATACTTTAAACTACACAAAACAGATTTTAAATTCATAAATACTAAATATTATTATTAAAAAAGTAATTAATCACTCCCTTATTTTGTAAATTAATATCTATTTGTTTTATATATCTTATCCATCAAAAAGAAATCTGCAAGGAAAACCAGAATAAAATAAAACATTGTCCGGGAATACACAGTATTTTAAATTTAAAAAAAATAATTTTATATTAAAATTAATGAATTTTAATGACATTATTGCATTTATTTCAACAAGTAATTTTAAGCATACATTACCACATGCGTCCTTAAATTTAATTACTGATAAAGTTCGAGGACACGGGATAACTCCATTGAGGGTGAAAGGGGGATATTGAAAGTTTTTCTAGTGAAGTGGACAGTGGGGGGAGGGGGGGTAAAGGTTGCACGTCCTGGATGAAATGAAAAGAATGACTGCTATTTTGCTCCTCTCCATGAGTTAGGAGACCTGTAAACCCAGTTCATGGTCATTGATCACCACAAAATGTGTTAAAAGAAAGATTAAGTTTGAAATGTTCAGAAATATTTTGAGAAATGGGGAGGGAAAAAAAATTTATCACAAGAAAAAGTTCGTTAAATAGAGAATGCAATTCGCTATTTGGAGGTTATTTTACGAAGAAATTCGCAAAATGTTCTTGGTTCCAAGGAAAAGTTCGCAAAATCGAGGTTCGTTAAATAGAGGTCCGACTGTATAACTAAACCAAACTGTTCGACAGCTTTATAGAGCGGAAGCTCCTTATTGTTTAGTAACGGATTTCGAAACCTCCGCGCATGCGCCGGGCGGAGTTATTTTCATCAAAATAGGGAGAAAGTGAAGAATGGAAAGGTGATGTTTACATTTTACTGAGCGTGATCTAACAAAGAACTCCGGAAATGCGCTCATATGACTCATTGCCTGACACCCCTTTCCGGTGTAAAATCGTCCAAAGGTGGTAGTCTCGGAATCCGTTGCTGAACTAACATACGAACCGATACTTACTCTCATCACATATCCAGTTTTTTTGCTGCGAACTGCTAAAAATATACTAATATTACAGGTTCTATTAATTATTAACACTCTGTTTTCTGAATAAATATTTACACAATGTCGCGTTTCTTGGGTAGATAGATTTCATTACCGACACAGCATCTCTTTTCTCACTCGGCATGTGTTTTTCGAACTGCAATTGATAATAGATAATAATAAGCCCTGCTAATTAAAACTGACTTTCCAATTTTTCGAGTCATCCGAAGATTGGGAAGAAATCAACTATCCCACCTGATTTAGTATACCAAACAATGCCACGGTTAAGATCGATTCGATGAAAATAAAAGCTAATTGCTTAATGAATTGTAAATATATTACACTGATGTCCAAAAGTAATGCACAATTCTTAAGATGCTAAAAAATTGTAGTTAATATGGATACTGTGGTTCACAATCAATTACTGTAAACCGTGAAACATACTATCGTTGAAACTCACATTTTACAGTGAAGATTCGGTCACGAGGGCAATTAGGGGGTGAGCAGAAAGTGATGAAGACGAAAAGGGATTTCGACTCTTCCAGTTTCACAGAAAACTGATAAACAGATGAAACTTTCATCAATGGTTATGTATGATATGCACGATATTTACATGCATTTTCGTAAACATAGCACAAATATCCAAGAAGATATAAAAGTTTCTTTAAAAAATCCCAAATTTTTCACCATGTTTTTTTCTTATAAATTGCAGGGTTTAAAATCGAATTGTATGAAACATATAGAATGCTTGACAAAATGTAAAAGAGCAGAATGTTTGAATATTGCAGGAAATATGAGCATTGTAGTAAGTAGTTTTTACTGTGCATGTGCGAAACTTAGCGCAATATAGGGCAATTAGTCGTACAAATAGATATATAGGGCAATTTATATAAAAATCACAGTTCAATATCGTTAGTATTCCGAAAGATATCCGCATTGCAAGAGCTGAACTGCTTTTGTTCTCTAAGAGAAACAAAATGATGAGGGTTCACGCACAAACTTAATTATTTTTTAATTGAATCTTCGAATAGTTATCATCGAAATGCAATTAAAATTATGTATTTAATTTATAAGTATACATGAGTATTCTGAATATTCAACCTTCATAAAATTCATTATTACTGTTCGAAGATACAAATTTAAAAATTATCAATTTGTGCAAGAACCCTCATCATTTTGTTTCTCTTAAAGAACAAAAGAAATTCATCTCATGCAATGCCGATATCTTTCTGAATAATAAAAACTTCAAAATTAGATGTTAATATGAATAAACTGAATAAGGCTAAAGATAATATGATCATTAAAAAATCTGTAATTCAATTAAAGATAAAATAAATCTCCCAAAGACCATTTTTTACAGCGATTCATTTCTAAGCATTTTAAATATATTTCTTCCATTTTATTTTTTCCCCATGCAATATTTTATTCGTTTTCCAATAAACCCATTTAAATGTCCATAGGTTATAAATATAAATAAACCTCGGTGCTAATCAAGATTATCCGTTAAAACAAGAAACTTGCTATGTTTTCTAAGAAAAACTTAACAACTTTGAAGCGTACCATTTTATTTTTATTCAACTATAATTCAGTTGCATAATAATTTTAATCTTCTTAATGTTTGAAATAAGTTTCAAGTTAGTTTGCTGGAGCATACTTCTAGTGTATAAAACATAAAAGTTTATAAATTATCGACAAAATCTATTTAATGTGCCAGAATAAATCACGTTATTATTCTAGACGATATTTAAATCACGCATAAACAGAAATACTGAATCAAACCTTTTAAGATAAACCATGTAAGCAGTTCTTTAATTTGAACATTTTCCAAGTGATAAATATTAGTAAATTATTATAAAACATTAAAAAGGATGCTTCATAACTTCGATCCAATTAATTTAAAAATAAAAAAAGCATAAATTCATAACCTTAACGGTGATTAATTACAAACCAAACGATACTGGATGCAGAGCATTACATCTAAACTCCCATACCATTCACAGAAACGAGATATTTCATAAACATTAAAAGAACAAAGAAAAGTCCTTAAATCATTCAGGATTAAAATCTTTTTTAACGACTTTGAATTAGGAAACATTTATGGATAGCACTCGAGAAACTCGAAGGGCAATTTTTGGTTCAAAAATACCATTATCTTCAAAGGAGAGTAATTTAAATATCTCCTTAATTTTTTTGCCTGACTTTGTTCCCAACATTATATTTTCGAATCACTTCTCTTTAAGTCTAATAATTATTTTCGATTTAAAACCAATCGAAACATGTATTTACAAAAAAAAAAAAATTGCTTTTGAAATATTCTTTCATTTATCAAGTAATTCCATTCCATTTATGCTGTCTAGAAGAGTTCATTTAAATATGTTACTTGTATAGCTACAAATATTTCAGAAGGCAAAGAAACCAGATGCTGTATATTTCAATTTCTTTATATTCAAGGGTTTGCTCGCTTACTTTTTTTTTAATTCTTTTATTTATTTACTCATGAGAGTGAGTATATTTCGAAAATTCCATCATACATCCAATACATCGGAAGTGCTTTAGAACTCTTTAGAATAATTTCATTTTGCATTCTTTTTTTACTTTTAGCGGTTTCTTCATTTCACTATATTGAACTGTACTTTATACACTGAAAGTTGTATATAATGATATTGTAGGGACCTAGAAAAAAATAGTTATAGATAGCTAATAATTGTAGACAGTTTGATCATTTGCGCAGCCGATGATGTGCAAGTGCTAATATACTAACTAATTTTATTGCGCTTATTTGATTCGTCTTAAAAATACTCACTGATATATAATAGAGTCGACGCTCGTTATAACGACCCTCTGCGCCCCACAGCAAAAGGTCTTTATAACGAGTGGTCGCTATAGTGGATATAATTAAAAACTGTACACATGCACGCTCAGCAGTCCCATATAAATAGGCGATTTTTAAAGAGATTCCAACTAAATACTCAACTTATTTTTAATCATTGGTATTAAAAATAAAATTTTATCAATTAAAAATATATTTCTAAAACAGATTTTAAATCACAAAGTAAAGGGTGTTATATACTTACAAAACATTTATTTTCTAAATAAAAAATCAGAAATGGTTGTTTATCTTTTCTGCATTTGTGCTTTTTGCAAAACATAATTTTCCATTTCAGTTAAAGATGATAAATAATGTTCTGCCTTTCAAAAAAACATTTTAAAGTCTCAATAGCACTTGAAACATTTTTTTTTATTCATTCAATCTAATTTCCACTTTGTGGTGTGGATTCTCCCCCCATCAAAGTTGAACTGTAACACTGAAGACTCAACATCTACGGAGCTTGGCAATACAATAATCAAGGTCATTTACGTTCAGACATGTTCTTTTTGGAAAAATACCAGGAAGAGTGTTCGCTGAATTCGGACGTTGCATTGGGATTAGACGACACTGTACGGTCGTTATACCGAAAGTAAAATAACATAGTGCATAGAGAAACACAGTTGGGAATTTTATCACTCGTCGTTATAATGGAATGGTCTTTATAATGTGCGGTCGTTATAACGAGCGTCGACTGTAGTAATTTATAAACTTTAAATTTTTTTAAACTTTTCTTAAAAATCTCAAAGTGAAAATTTTAGTCATCATTTTTACGAACAATAGTAGTATGCATAAGACGGAGATGTAAGCATAATTTTATTTCATAATAATGTCAGTATTTTATGTAATGTCTTCAAAATGACTATGCTTCAAATGCCATTGTAGATTCAATGCCTTAACACATCTAAAATGAACTTCAAGGAATAAGTGGCCAGTCAGAAGTGCTAACTGCTAATGAAGAGGTTCGATATTCCAATTCTCCTGTTATCTCACATCCTTAAAGAATCAGTCATTCTGATTCCAGGTGTAGGGTTATGGAGTAGTTTTCTGTTATCTCACATTCTGGATCATGAGGTGTCGTTTTCCAAGAAAAAAATCGGGATTCTATTGTTCCAGCTTTCTAAAGAAATAAAATTATCGTTTAGAGAGGTGCACCTAAAAAAGTGGTTATAGATGAGGGCAGGTTCAAAATACATTGAGTAAATAGGAACTCCGCCGGGATCAAAGAAAATATCGCTATAGGCATGTTTATCGTTATAGACAGTATCATCATAAACAGGTCTTACTGTATAGCATTGCATCACTGATACATCTTATTCATATGCAATTTATTTTTCTTCCTTTTTATTTAATGACTGTCATGTATTAAGTAAAATAAAATTTACTAATCAGTGGGTTTCACAATGGTTATTTATTTAACTTGTTCATGTTTGCAAAGATAGATTTTCTGTAATCGATTTTTTACTCACTTTCCGATGTGCTAAAATTCTTGAATTCTGTGTGTGTGTGTGACACTCTAATATTTTAAACAAAAAAGTCCTATTCTTTTGCGACTAAAACTGACCGAGTTATGCAGCTTTGAATATTGCTGACTTAGACCACTTTACACCATTTCAATAGCCGTCTTGCAGACGATTCACCAATCAATGCGCGCTGATTGGTAAAAATCATGAAATTCAAAGCTCCATAACTCGCTCAGTTTTAGTAACTGAAGAGTGGAACTTTTTTAGGTTAAAATTTTAGAATGCCAAGAATATTTGACTAAATATGACTGATAGGACCGGGGCAACCATATAAAAAGTTAGATTTCTTAATATTTTCTGAAATATATTTAGTGTCTCAAAAACATGTATAATTTTTCCCTTCATTTAAAGCATTTTTCCAATTGGAACTATATGTCTATCTCTAACAGTTTAGAAATTAGCTATTGAGCCACGATAAGTGTGACACCCTGTATATTAGATGTCCTTATATGCTAGTAATCAGTGAAGCTTACTCTAAAAGGAATAAAAATATATTGTTTTAGAAAGCAAGAAACAAGTGAAGACTCTTGAAGCTCCCCTGACTTCGACTCTTGACTAGCATTTCGCGGCCCAGTAATACGCTTTCCGAGGCCCACAAGGGGGCCGCGGCCCATGGGTTGAGAACCACTGACTTAGAGTATTGCTAACTCTCAATATCTCTTATGCTACCGTAAATGAAGCTCAGAGAAGCAAAATCCCTTCTAGCGGGAGTTCAGATCACAATCCAAAAGAAATCGAATAAACATTCATATCGTTACGAACACGGAATGTCGCTTCCCAGCAATGGCTGGAAATAGACATTTACAGAGGTTCTTAGCTATCGGGGCCAGGTGAAGCCAATATCCCCCGACCTTGGCGACAAATTTGGCAACTTTGGCGACAAAATGAAGGTTCTCGAATATGCGGGAATCTCTCATAGGAGCCGAGATGATAATTTCTCCAGAGATTTCCATGTGATGTAACACCCTGTCCGGAAGACTATAAATACCCGGAGTTGCTGAGCGTGTTTGAACGTCTTTGGAGTGCGAACATCTTTAAATCTTTGGAATTTTGCCCGCAATGCAAGCTGGTAAGCTGATAGACGCCGAGCGGTACTGAAAGTGCTGTTACTGTTATTATTAGTGATTTGCTGTCTGTTTGGGATGCACCCACATTAAATTACGAAAGGGAGTTCAACGCTCTAGAAGCGGGGGTGTATTGTAGAGTTTTATGTCTGTTTGTGTTGCTAATCTGTGCAAGTGAGGTTTTTCTTGTATCCTGTGCTTCGTGTCTCCTGAATATTCGTGAATAAAGCGTCGTTCTCCATTATCTTGCTTGTTAGACTGTTTTCACCGTACGCACACCGGACTATATACTTAACAGTATTTTGTGGGAAATGTCCGAAGGAAATGCGTATACACCACTAGCCGTCTGTTCTCAGGACAGTCAAGGTTGCCTTGAACTAATGATGAGCACTAAACTGGCAGAATTTAGAGAATTCATTTAGTTATAATTTGATTATTATAATTAGAGTATTGAAAAAAGGTAAAATTAGAATAAATCCAAATGAATCTTTAAGGGGAGTTGGAACCCTAAGTCCGTTAACCCTAACTCTGTTACTTCGTTGTACCTTTTCTCAAATTCTGTTATAGATGCATGTTTGAAATTTTTTATAGAAGTAAAGTACAGCTTTCTCATTATACTGAAACTAGCTTTTGGTTAATTGTTTATAAATTTACAAAATATTCAATTAGACATAGTGAAATTTTACCCTATTTTGTTATAAAAAATTTGTAAAAAGTAAATTTTTGAGTTTTTTTTATAAAGATCATTTCAGTATAATGAGAAAGGTGTACTTTACTTGTATAAAAATTTTCAAACATGCATTGATAACAGATTTTGAGAAAAGGTACATCAAAATGGCCAATTTCACATTTTTTTGTTTTGACACAAAAAAATTTGTAAAAAATAAACTTTTGAATTTTTTGAAAAAAAAAATCATTTTTGTATAATAAGAAAGATGTACTTTCCTATGAAAAATTTTGAACATGAATCTATAACAGATTTTGAGAAAATGTACATCGAAGTAACAGGATTAGGATTAACGGACTTGGGATGTATTATTTAGCGAAAAGATTTATCACATGCATATGAAAGTGAAATTATGATACATTAGCATTCAGTGTGAGAAAACCTGCAATATACATTCCAAAGCTATATTTTACTGTATTATACACGTATTGTGAATTATATATTTTGGCTCTTAATGTATAGCTTTTAATATCAAACTTATTACTGTATAATCTGTACAAACGTTCCATTACAATTATCTAAAAGGATTAAAAAATTGTAGTTAAAGATATTTGATGAATCATTCGATACAACTAAAACTGACTTCTGCGTACATAAAATACAAAGAATATTTTTAAATAGTCATTCACAGAATTTAAACTGTTTCTTTTTATTTTAACCAATTCATGCTATTTAATGCAATTTGAATTTACTTCCGAATGAAATGATAGGTAATAGCCAATCGATCTCGTTAGATATCAGTACAGTAATCATACAATTTCCACAGAAGATCACCCAACTAACTGCGGTAGTACTTATTTGAAACTCGCTTTAACACAATAAGCAACAGTGATGCTTGATTAAGCATAGGCTCAATCTCCTTTAAATGTGATACTCTGCTTTGTTGGATCAACGCCCAGTTTCATAGCCAAACAATGCTCTATTATAAACCCCGATCACATGGAGAGAGCTAGCTGGGAACAATCAAATTCCACTCCAAAGCTGCAACAATATGATAGTAACACAGAATCATTGAATGCAGCATCTTCATTGAGAACTTCCTTTAAATGTGATACTCTGCTTTGCTGGATCAATGCCCAGTTTCATAGCCAAACAATGCGCTATTATGAACCCCGATCACACGGAGAGAGCTAGCTAGGAACAATCAAATTCCACTCCAAAGCTGCAACAATATGAAAGTAATACAGAATCATTGAATGCAGTATTTTCATTGAGAACTTCCTTTAAATGTGATACTCTGCTTTGTTGGATCAACGCCCAGTTCCATAGCTAAACAATGCTCTATTATAAACCCCGATCACATGGAGAGAGCTAGCTGGGAACAATCAAATTCCACTCCAAAGCTGCAACAATATGATAGTAACACAGAATCATTGAATGCAGCATCTTCATTGAGAACTTCCTTTAAATGTGATACTCTGCTTTGCTGGATCAATGCCCAGTTTCATAGCCAAACAATGCGCTATTATGAACCCCGATCACATGGAGAGAGCTAGCTGGGAACAATCAAATTCCACTCCAAAGCTGCAACAATATGATAGTAACACAGAATCATTGAATGCAGCATCTTCATTGAGAACTTCCTTTAAATGTGATACTCTGCTTTGCTGGATCAACGCCCAGTTTCATAGCCAAACAATGCGCTATTATGAACCCGATCACAAGGAGAGAGCTAGCTAGGAACAATCAAATTCCACTCCAAAGCTGCAACAATATGAAAGTAACTTCTACTACCACACCACGTCTAGGTGAATTTGTTAGGAAAAATTTAGTTCCTTTCTTAGTTGACAATTGATCGGCAACCATAGATGTTGACCTCCTGGAGTTTCTGTAAAGAACGTGCCGATTCCATTCTGTTTTTGTGAGCGAAAATTCACTCCAAGTTTTGAGGTAATGGATTTCTTATTCTAGCCAGGTTCAGAGAGTTAATAATAAAATAGAAAGTAGTTTCTTTTATAGAAAGACTAATTTACAAATTTAAATCTGATACAAGTGGGATGCAGCAGTTCTGTCCCACCAGATATCAACCCTCTTGTACCAGCTAACGTCACGTGATCTATCTGTCTTCCATTGGCGTCGATTGGAAGTTAAAAGTGAAGGAGCAAAAAGTTTATAGACAATTAAAAGTACGGGAGTTACAGGGTATGAAACAAAACTTTAAATATTTAGCTACAAAATTAGCTAATTTTCGCGGACACTATTTCTTTATAGTTTCTAGTTTCGTTCAACTAAAAATAAGTAAAAATTTTAATTTTCCTAAAAAGCGGGGGGGGGGGTTCTTACTTACCCCCCAGCAAACCCCCGAACTCGGAGCCAGATTGGCTCCTGTCAGGTGGGTGGGTAAGTGTGAAATTTTATTCCGAAGAACAAAGAAAAAAAAACTTAGATATTTTAACAAGCATATTATACAATTTTGATTTATAAAAATTACAAAATAATAAAATATATGTTGAACGCGAGTTGAGTTATGAAGACGCCGGACTACCAACTTTCCAAATTTCAAAGAGGCTCTCGATTAAAACATTATGAAAAGAGTGTGTTTTCCCTGATCAATTTGACCTTTGCTACATAAAAGGGACATTGATTATTAAATGCATGGTGGTATGTGAGATATCTGGTATGCAATTTATAGTTATTATCACGACAGTTGATTCATTATAGGAAGTCCTCTCGACAATATTTTGAATCGTGTAATCCAGCACAAAATCCACAATAAACATTTTTCGTTGAATATTTTGGTACTTCATGATGATAGTATGATTGGAGGGGGGGGGGGGCGACTGCCCCTCCTATTGTCCGTCACTGCTGTCTTCTGCTTTCGGCAGATGGTAAAAAATCGTTGATGAAAGAGCATGATGCTCGAAATGATTATCGATATGAAGATTTAATTTGATTTGAAAAGTTCAACACCCGCCCTCTGTGAATTACTTTCTTTTACTTTTCTTTAATGCTGTGCAGCTTTAAATGTTTGTTTTATCCAAATTAAATCTTTAAAATATTTAAACTGTGTCTTCATTCGTCTTCTGGAGTATTCGCTCTAACCCACATACATATTGGATGTTGAATTATTCCAAAAATATAATAACTAACTGAAAGCAATCCAAGTGTCCTACGCAAATAATGCTAGCAATTCAGATTAACATCCAAATCATTATGCTATTAAAATGAGAATAATATATATGTCTTAAGGATGACGTTCCTAAAATAAATGAGTTATTTATTATTGGAAGCAAACTTCATTTCGGATTATTTCAGAAGAAGAAAGAATACATCATTCAGGTTCTTAATTAATTTCAATTTGGCATTCACATATTTTTCTGGAAGAATAAAAGAGGAGAGCAACATGTCCCTCTACTTTGTAAATTATTTGTTTGTTTTGAAAATTCTTCAAGGAATGATGTTTCATTAGCATCCAGAAATGAAGGAGTTATTATTAATTGAACAAAGTTTTATGTGGATTCAAATATAGCACGTTAGCTTAACAACTTTTTAAATGAAAACAAAAGTAAAATAGAAAAAGAAGATAGATTTTAGCTATTCTTAGGACAAAGTATGTACTTTCTATTTCTAACAACAAATCTTGTACTTTTTTTTACTTTTCGCGCAATTGAAGTCTCATAAGATACAGCTCGCAGTGTTCCCTAGATTACTTTCAGCGTACTCAAAAGCGAAGGAAAATCATGTTTTCTAATGTTTCGTTGGCTTTTTTACTACCTCGTATGCGAAATATACAAAGGAAAAGTACTCTAATCATCAAAAGCTTTCATTTCGAAATTTTAATGAATCCCCACGTTTTAGCCACCCCTGCGTTGGGAAAAAAAATTGGTTGTCTGTGTATACGGCACCTCAAAAATGTAAGATTAAAATTTGGTATGTTTCTTTACACTAAAATTGTTTATATCTATCAAATTTGGGATGGAATACGTATACGAGAAGTTTCTCTATTTGTGCATCCGTGTGTTTACGCTATAATTTAAAACCGCAACGAAGTAGATGGCTGAAATTTTGCATGTGCTTGACTAATTGCTTTTATGAGTCTATAAAAGAGTATGTTTTATTTTCAGGTTTCTCATCTATCATTCACTTTCCGGAATATTTAATTTGTTGAACTAACTTTTCATTTTGAGGCCGCATGTACGCTTAAGAGCACAGGTGTTCAAATTTTGAACCATGGCCAGATAACTGAAATGAAATTTGAAAGACTATTTTTGGGTACGTGTTTTTCAACATTTTTTAAATGCAAAGGTAGGTCAAAAAATAACGTATGACCCACTGTAGCTCGGTAATGTTAAGCATTTGAAGAAAGAAATTTTATAGTTAGAAGCATTGTTCCTTCACCATTTCACCTTTACCTAATTTTCATTTCTTGTTGTTGCCAGTAAGCCACCCTCGATGATCAAGTTGATGCCCTACTATGTCAACGTGCAGTAATCGAATAAAAATCGAAGAAATTAAGTAATTCCCAGTCTCCGTTATGAAAGAAGCAGTGACTTTCCAAGTCACGCAACAAATTGATTGCGACATTCTTTTGGAATTACAGGAGGTGATTTTCATACGCTTCCTTGAAAGTGGAATAACCATCACCGACGAACTATGCCATTCGTTCCTGGACAAGCTGAAGCACTTCTTACAGACTAAAAGACCAAAGGACATAAGTTGGATAACGATAATGTAAGATCACTTGTTGCACATGCGACAGTTCAAAAGATTGGACAACTGGGATGGACACTGGTGACGTCACCCCTATAAAGTCCCGACCTAGTGTTATCAGATTTCGGTTAACCTGGAGTTTACGGTACACACTTACTTCGTTCATCTTAGGATCGCCAACTCTTTGCCGCCAAGAACGGCGATGAACATTTGTTGTGGATGCGTCTAGATGTTTTTAACGATTGACAAGCACGCATGCTCACAAATTGACCTTTTCACCAGTGTTTTGCGTATCAGGCTATATTGGGCCATTTTTCGATTGGTCTGTTTTGTTCAACTTTTCGATGTGATTGGTCGATTCATTCGAATTTGAATAAAACTTCGTTTGAAATTATTCGGATTGAATATCGGTTCAGTACCGTGTATGTTATTCTGTGTGTTTCGTTTCTCAGTGAATAAGCGAAGCTACGAGTATTCCGCTGTGTTGAAAGCGAAGCCGCTAATGTTTTTTAAGTTAAAACATTTGCCTGGTACACGCTTGAAATGACGCAGGCATTGCGTGCAGAAATTCCAGTTTTCGGAATTTTTTTTAAAAAACCTGTATTCATAACATTCAATGAAAAAGTGAAGCTACTAGTTTGCTACTATGCTGAAAGCGAAGCCGCTGATGTTTTCATAAGTTAAAGAAATTTGCCTGGTACACGCTTGAAATGCCGCAGACATTGGGTGCTCAATCTCTTCTTTTCAGGTGACGCATGCGCAAGAGAGCAATAAAAATCGCTCTGCACATCCAAAACAATATTTGGCGACTGCAAATGAAATAGTGTCAAGAAAAATTGGCGAGAAACAGGTGTGTACCGTAAACTCCAGGTTTACCCAGATTTCTCTCTGATTGAACGACTGAAGGCTTATCTACGTGAGAAAAAGCTCCAAGATTGCAATGGACTTATTGTGCGTGTGAATAAAGCGGCATAACGAGCAACTTGAAGAATTCTACGAATGTTTATTCGTGTCATGGAAACAAAGCATAGCTGGTGTGCAGTAAAACAAATGGATCATATTTTGAGCAATATTTCCATCTCCTGGGTTTTTTTTATGGCGGAAGGGCCATGACTGCAACCATACTGTGACAAACAAAATATTATAGCCATATCATTGTAAAAGGATAATAAAACTGATTCAACGACAGATGTAAAAATGTACTCTAAAATATTAACATAATTTAAATGAATGGATGAAACTTAACATTCAGCGTTTTATCAAATAAAATTGATAATGAAATTGAAGGCGTTAGAATAAATTGCAAGCGCTGAGCACTGATATTTGAGCGTTCTGACAATATGAACAGACGTATGACAACTGCATCGCGAGAACACTGGTGGTTGTTTAACAACCACTAATGTGGAATCACAAGTGATCAGAAAATCCGGCACGTCCAAAGCGCAATCGAGTTAAAAGAGTATCGCCATCTCCAAAGGACCAGTGCTTCTACCTAAAGAATTTCATTTTTCTAATGCTTAACCATTAATGAGCTATAGTCCATTTTACGTTACTTTTTGGCCGACCATTGTAATTGCTTCTTTTAGCGAATGTCTCGCATCCAAGCACTTATTATATGATGGTAGTCGGATTTTAGAGCTTTTTTGTAAGCTGTTTAGAACAAACGAACATAACGGGGTGTGTCTAATTATACGCCTTTCACTTCCTAAATAAATATTTGTACAATGACTCGCAAATTGCATTTGACTCCCAGATAAATTATATTACCGTCTATCGGCATCACCTTCCTTCCGGAACATGGCTTTTTCAAACTAAATTCGAAAGTAAATAATTAAATAGAGCCCTGTTAATTAAATTGGTTTTCTGATTTTACTGGCCTTCCGGAAGATTCGGGAGGAAGCGAATTATTCCATCGCGGTACTGTTCTGTAGTTTGTAAAAATTGAATGAAAGAGAAATTATTCTACTTTGGAGAAGATCAAACAGTGGCGGCAAAACTATATTCCCGAATATTTGCTTTGAAATAAATGCGCCCGAAATGCATAAACTTAAATTATTGTCGTATGTCGGCAAACTAGTTAAAATTAAAATCAATTTACTACTTAGTTTGTACTAGTTTTACAGCAAAGTACTCTTTTATTTGTTTGGCAAATAAATGAGAAAATTGGAATCTAATTAAATGAGAATATTAAAATTCATTCCTTAAAAACAAACGTCATTTCCTTACTAAATTGTGAGTTTTAATGAAATTCAGTCTCATTTTAAATAAATTTATCCAAAAAATTATCATCATTCTTTCTGGAACTAAAACCACATAATCGGAATCCGCTTAACTGTTTTTACAACAATACGATTCAGAGACGTTTTTGAACATATATATAAAGGAAAATTTCTTATTTCATTGTTTCACTTTCTGCATTTTAAAATTATTATTCACTTTTTATATGATCAAGCAATACTTTCCGCATTTTCCAATAAATGCGTTGTAAAATGTATAATCTGCATCCATTATCTTTGTATATAAAAGGCAAATACCATGACTCACACACTCATTACGAAATCTCTCATACCAAGAGGCCTAGAAACTTGAAATTTGGCTGGCGGTTGCTTTTGGGGTAGTAGGTGCTCAGAAAGAAAGGATTTTTCGAAATTTTAATTAGAATTTAAATTAACTAAAAATAACCTTATATTTTAGCATTTTCCCGGAATAACTTCGGAACCTATTATCGCACAAAAACCGTTTTTACATAATCTTAAAGATTTTAAAAAAATAGCCTGTCGATGACATGTCTATACGACATTTTGTTCAATTTTAAATAATGTTTCAAAATGTTTTAAAACATGAATTGCAACAATGTTTTTATTGTTGCAAATAAAATTCAAAGAAATCTCATTATTTCAGCAAATCTTTTATTCACGCGCTTTTGCGATTGTTACGGTTGTGATAGTATAAATTGTTTTCTTGGGAAATTAACTCCAAAGAAGAATTTTCACTTTAGTATTCATTTCATTGCTGAAATATTTTACCGCACCTGCTTCAAAATAATATTTTTTAAGACGTGGCAACAGATATTTGAATTCAGGTTTGTTTGTTTTTGTGTGTGAGGTAGACTGAAATGATTTTCATTCTTTCTTCAAGCATTTAATCTCATGCTTTCCTGCCATTTTAAAAATATGAGGCATGAAAAAGCCTTCAAATTTTTGTATATTGCATTATAGGTAATTTTTTATTAAAATTTTGGTTGGCTCAAGAGTACAATACTTGAATTTCCTCAAGTGATAACACATCAAATTTGATATTAGATTTTGCGCAGTTCAAAACTTATGGTAGGAAGGCAGCTTAATGGTAGAGTAAAGAGTCGTGAAGTTGGTGACGGGACATTATCTCGACTATATTTATAAATGGGTAATACCATGACTCATTCATCACGAAATCTCCCAAACCATTAGGCCTAGAAACTTGAAATCGGCGGGTGGTTGTTTTTTGCGTAGCAGGTGCTGGTCACGAAGAAAGAACTTTTCGAAATTATAATTAGAATTTTATTTAATTAAAAATTGCCTCTAATTTTAACGTTTTTCCGCAATAACTTCGGATTATATTGTAGCACAAAAATCATTTTAACTTCATCCTAAAATTTAAAAATTAGCTTTATAATGGCACCAATTTAATTTCCATGTAATGTTCTGCTTAATTTTAATAAATTTTTAAATATGTTTCCAAGCACAGCGAGACGGAGCAACGGCGTTGCCACTGTTCCTCAAGGTCACAGTTCTATTTATAGCACTGGAGGAAGAGGGGAGGGGAGGGTTGGTGACGGGTTACCAACTAGGGAGAAGCCCAGTCATAATTCACACCAGTGGCTGCGAGTAAGGGGGAGGGAGCGAGGAGGGTCACTCGCCCCCTAGTTTTTTAGGGAAAGATTAAATTTTTACTTCATTTTAGTTGCCTGAAACTAGGAATTACAAAAAAGCAATAGAATTCGGGAAACTAACTAATATTTAATTATTTTTTAATTTTATTGTCTACCTCTATACTCCCGGGTCCTTTAGATGCCTATAAATTTTTCTTACATGTATTTTTGTCCCCTTCACTTTTTCCACCCAATTTGGCACCCACTGGTTCACATGGGGCCATGTTCAGGCTTTCGCGACCATATTCAGGGTTAATCATTCTACCGATGGGTGATAGATGAATTGAGTGAGAGTTATTTGAAATGCAATATTTAAGTTTCGTTAGCTGTGATGCATCATACAGAATTGTATAGCTGGCATTTTAAAATTTACATCTTTATATATTTTACCATCTGCCAAATACAATAAAATGATCGCTTTTCATTCATCTTTCCTGAGTTATCGTGGGTGAAACTGCGGCGGGGAATGCTATAATTAATATAAAATACAAAAATAGAAACTAATTTAAACGGGCGAACCAGTTGGTTGCCGAAGGCGGTTAGTGTATTTATAAAATATTCCTTTGTTTTTACTCATGAGTATTCAATGCTGGGATCTACCTGTTTTCTAAACAAAATATAACAAATACTGTAGTCGCTGCTTGTAGGGATCACGGATGTAATCATCATATACTGATCAAAGCAGCGAGGAAAGGATTTCCCGAATCCGCCGGTTCTAGTGATCAACAATTCGCTTTTAATGATCGGTTTCTATGAGTTGACGCCACAGAAAATGGGGAAATCACGATGAAAAGTGGCCAGAAGAGAAACCCCATCAGACCAAGAAACTGCATTTCCTTCGAACTCTAAGATCAGTCCAATAGGATGGCGAACATTTTGATGAGTATTATTCTATATATATCCTACGAATGCCTGAATATTCAAAAAATAGGCTACTCTAGATAGCTTTTTTAAGGAAGCTTAAAAAATTAAATGAGTATGAATTCTCTTTCAATTTTGTGCCTTATATAGATTTTTTCTAACGAATGAGAACACACCAACAATTTTTAAGGCATTTTTGATGTAGATTTTTTTAAGGAAGCTTCAAAAATTAAATGAGTGTGAATTCTCTTTCAATTCTGTGCTTTATATAGATTTTTTCTAACGAATGAGAAAACACCAACAATTTTAAAGGCATTTTGGATGTAGCTTTTTCTAAGGAAGCTTAAAAAATTAAATAAGTATGAATTCTTTTTCAATTCTGTGCATTGCATCGATTTTTTTTTCTAACGAATGAGAACACACCAACAATTTTTAAGGCATTTTGGATGTAGTGATCCTCTTGGCTTTGACCCAAAGTGATCAGAGCAGTATCCATTGTATTACATTTTCATTCAGGAACAAAACAGAAAATCACTATTCTTTTAAACTATCGATGCTTTAGAAAATTCCAAATTTCTAAAAAATAATATAATTCCGGTAAATCAATCGACCGAAATTTTTGGTTTTCTGAAATTTAATATTCACATTACATTTCTTGCCGATCTTTTAAAAACAAAATCTTTAATACGATGACTTACAGCAAAATATTATAACATGCTAAAAATTATACAGACTTTTAATCAAATTAATTTGTAGATTTAAGTTTTTAAAAAATCTTAAATCTAAAAGACCGATTAATTACAGACCAAACGATAATTGAAGCAACGAGTTACATCCCATTAACAGAAACAAGTTATCTTTTAATGCATTAAAAGGACAAAGAAAAGCACTTAAATCCCCCTCTATTAATAACTTTTCCAACAACTTTGAATAAGGAAATATTTATTAATCGTATTCAAAAAGCACAAAGTGCAATTTTTAGTTCAGAATTCCATTATAATCGAAAGAGAGTAATTTAAATACATCATTAATTTCTGTGCTCCCAGTACAATTATTTATATTTTCCTAAAATCTAATTACTATTTTCGATTTAAAACAAATGGAAATATAAGTATTTTCTAGAGAAAAATTCGGATTTATTTCCTTGTGTTTAAAAGACTCATTTCTTAAATTCTTAAAGAAGCGACTACATTTATTTGCTTTAAAATTATTTGGAAAAGAAAATAAGTTAGATGTTGTATACAAGCTTCAAGTTCTATAAGATTATTTATTTGTTTTTTCTTTGTTGGATGTGTACATCCAGTGTACGTGAAAGATATCCGCGTAAACAAATATCTAAGCAATTTTAAAATTTATGTTTTCTTTCCCTATGCTGAACCAGGTTTTTTTAAGATTCTAAATTCATGGGACAAACTTTAAGAGTAAATCAGTTTGGTTGATTTCAGTTTAATTGCTCAAGATCCAAATACGACCATACTGCGAAAAGAAGAAATCAGGTATACATAAACAAGTCATTTCTACAACATGAGATCGCTCAAGGGGCCTTCTCCGGTGAATTAATCAAAATAAATTGATGCATCACATAATATGTACAACACAAGATAATGGAATACAAACTTGCAATTACATGCAAACCGTGCAACGCTTCTGACAGCAAGTCTTTTGAACACTAACTTTAAGCACTCCAAAAGTCTGTTTATATACTGCGTCCCACTTGCCACTGAATCTTTCACGCAGCGTACGACTTGTAATGGTGATATTTATGCAACTGTGTTGCTCTGCTATTATGTGGATTTGTATTTCGTTAAATGTGTGTGCGCACTTTATCTAGTGTATCCGCTTTTTTTACTTTTACTGGCAAACAGCTCCTTGTAGCGGTCACCCTCTAAGTTTACGACCATATGTACAATTATCTATTGTAAAAATCTTATGTTTCTGCATTCCTGATCTACCTTTAAAGTTTGTCACATGGTTTTAAAATCTCCCTGTATATAGACGCAATTAGTACACTGACATACAAAAGTTAAGGAACATTTCGTAAAATGCGGGAAATTTGCAATTAATACGAAAACTATGTATCGAAATCAGTTCTGGAGAATCGTGTGACATTCAATAGAGTATCATATACATATTACAGTGCAGATTCGGTCACGAGGGCAATTAGGGAGACCACCAGAAAGTGATGAAGGCGAAAATGGAGTTTCACCCATCCTGTTTCACAGGAAGCTGATAACGAGATGTAACTTTTATCAAAGGTTATGGTTTAATGTGCACAATATTTACATGCATTTTCGTAAGAATAGCACAAATATTCGGGAAGATATAAATGTTTCTTTAAAAAATCCCTAATTTTTCCGCATGTGTTTTGCTTATAACATGCTGAGTTTTCATTCAACTTATTCGAAATTTGCAGAACACTTGGCAATATGTTACAGAAGTATTGTATTAAATGTTGAAGTAAATATGTTGAATATTAGAGGAAATATGAGTGTTTGTACTAAATAATTTTTTACTGAGCATGTGCGAGACGCAGCGGAAGTTTTCTTTCATAACTTCAAATCCAGATATATAGAGCAACTTTAAAAAAATTTCCAGTTGAATCCCATTAAAATTCAGAAAGCTGTCGGCATTTCAGTGAGGTGAATTTCAATTTATCTTTAAGAGAATCTAAATGATGAGGGTTCTTGCACAAACTGATATTTTTTAAACTTTAATCTTCGAATGATAGTCGAGAAAATGCAATTTGAATAATGTATTTAATTTATAAGTGTTCATGGTATGCAGGATATTCAATTTTACTAAAATTCAATGTTACTGTCCGAAGATTCAAATTTAAAAAATATCAGTTTGTGCAAGAACCCTCATCATTTAGCTTCTCTTAAAGAGAAATTGAAATTCACCTCACTGAAATGCCGACAGCTTTCTGAATTTTAATGGGATTCAACTGGAAATTTTTTTAAAGTTGCTCTATATATCTGGATTTGAAGTTATGAAAGAAAACTTCCGCTGCGTCTCGCACATGCTCAGTAAAAAATTATTTAGTATAAACACTCATATTTCTTCTAATATTCAACACATTTACTTCAAAGTTTAATACAATACTTCTGTGATATATTGTCAAGTGTTCTGCAAATTTCGAATAATTTGAATGAAAACTCTACATGTTATAAGCAAAAAATATGCGGAAACATTTGGGATTTTTTAAAGAAGCATTTATATCTTCCCGAATATTTGTGCTATTCTTACGAAAATGCATGTAAATATTATGCACATTAATCCATAACCTTTGATAAAAGTTACATCTCGTTATCAGCTTCCTGCGAAACAGGATGGGTGAAACTCCATTTTCGCCTTCATCACTTTCTGGTGGTCTCCCTAATTGCCCTCGTGACCGAATCTTCACTGCAATATGTATATGATACTCTATTGAATGTCACACGATTCTCCAGAACTGATTTCGAAACATAGTTTTTGTACTAATTGCGAATTTCTCGCATTTTACGAAATGTTCCTTAACTTTTGTATGCCAGTGTATTTAAAGTTTCGGCATTCATTTAATGCCAAGAATATGAAAAAAAATATCTATTAGCACAATCTATTATTTTTTCATTGATTTGTACTTATTTATTTTTTCATTTGTAGATATGTTTGAAAGAAGTAAAATAGTAATGCTCCGGTATTAAATTACATCAGTTTTTTAGCACGTATGAAAGAAAATGCATCTCAACAATTTTAAAGCAATCTTTTACAGTTTTATTGCAATCTATATTCAATATACGCTTGTATAAAAACTGAGGTTATCTTTAAATTTGCTTATGTGCTCTAAGAAGTAGATTTTTTTTCTACTTCGTGTGCGCCAAACGTTTCGCACTCAAAGTTTCGGCTCTCGGTCTGTGTCGCACATTTTTCAAATTCGTAATATTTAATATTCAGAACGAATATTTAATAAGCGTTTTATATTAGAAAATTTGGTAATTGAATTTAGTTTACTATGCATAAAATGCCGTGTGTATGCGTGTCAGCCGTCACTACAAAAGTCGAAAAAAAATTTAAAACAAAATTAAAGGTATAATCTTTTATTCGTGAGAAAAAATGAACACAAAAGTTGAAAATAATTTTTCTGATTACAATACAATGCATGGTTCGAATAAAGCGTGGGCGTCTTTACCTTCTAGGAATATTTCATTTGTTTAAGGAAATACACACAAAATATAAGGTGCTATATAAGCGCCCACGCTTTTATTCGAACCATGCATTTTATTGTAATCAGAAAAATTATTTTCAACTTTTCGTTCTTTTTTTCGCATGAATAAAAGCTTATACCTTATTTTTTATTATTATTTATTTTATTCCTTCTCTTCACAACTGATTTTCTTTCACCTGACTCAGATCTATAAAAGGGCTCTCCTTGCACCAATATTTTATTATTTTGTTTCGTTATAAAAAAAACTCTTTTTCGGGAAGAATTTGAAAATGCTGATGATTTTTTTCCAATCATAATCTCTAGCTTGAAAACTGTCCAACTTTCGGAAAGAATTTTTTCTCAACGACGAACTCATTTTTTTAATTTCCTTTTCAATTCTTGCATGCACGCGGTACGGGAGAATAAAAGAATGCTCTGGATTGGGAACTCTATCCTCTTTGGGTGCCTGAGGGTTGCTTAGCCAACAACATTGATGCAAAATCATGAGTGTGGTGTTTTCGCTTCGGCCTCCACACACATCAGCCATACATCTGAGGGCCATAACACCTATGAAGTCCGTATTCTGCAGCCAGTGACACAAAGCTGATGAAATTTCATTGGAAGCCTTTGGAAATTAATATTCCATCAAGTGCATATGAATTCGTTATTGTTCGTCAAGGGAACTTTCGATGAGACCTGTTCGATGGTGGAGTTATATAAGTGCATCTATCTTCTATAATTTGTCAACTGGACTAGGATTTTTGGCTAGGAAAAGTTTTTTCGGTAATCAAAGCGCAAGATATTTAGATCCTCCAGCTTTTCGAGGAGAAAAGAAAAGCCGCAGCTCGCTTTTTATGTATCGTGGATTAAATTATAAATGTCTGCTTCTATTCGTCAATCTTAGCTGCTTTGCCCCAAGCATTTAGAACGAACATCAACTTTAGAAGAACCAAAACCAATATTGTCTCTAGTGTTGAATAGGTTTTTGAAGAGCCAGAGAATAACTATGTGTCACTCGTCTTGGGTTCCGGAGTTGAAGTTAAGCTATATTTTTTTATGTTTAGCTAACTGCTGTGTTAATTCTCGCTTGAGTCAATGCGACGTAGTGAAATTCAACGCACTTGAATGTATTTATGAAAGATATCACAGCGTTCTTTTTTGGTTCAAATGTCGCTTATCTTCGATCTCCTCCTCTCTTTTCTGTAGGTACCACAGACTTTTCCTTGGTCTTTATCCAACTAACGCCTTACAGCCGTTTGCCACATCCACTTTCATACATAATTAAATGAATAATTATGAATAGAATCTACCGTTGCTGCTTTGCCATCTCTCGCCTCCACCCAGTCGGATATCTTTTACGCTACCGTACCTGATGAGGAAGAACTTCAACATTTTTCTCCGTATTGATCAAAAGTGTAATAATTCAGAAAAACCAAACTTTAATGTATCGCAGTGTCCACATTATTTCTCCATATTGTTCAGAAGTGTAATTACTAATACAATAGCCCAGATCTGTCTCTCGGTAACGCTCTGACGTCACCAACAATAAAACTCGCGCCATAGCACTGCGAGACGTTAAACAGCATTATTTCATTGTTAGAGCACCTAAATTTCAGTAATTTTAAATTCAAAAGAGTAATTGTTGTTCTAATTTCAAATTTAATAGCTCTAAAATAGTGAAATAAAATTTGCTATCGATTGATATAAAATTTATCTCGCTATGATCAATAGTTCCGAGATATTTAAATTTTATTAATCATATATTTCAAATTTATTTCCGTTTTTTAATAGAAAGTAGTAAATCAGTCAGTGGTATATCATGCGGGTGATATAGTTTGGACGCCACGATGCATTTGGTTATTTATTGCAATCGTGAGGATATAATTTGCTAATATTTTTTGGCAACGTTAAAATTTACACAAAGACATCTGAAGTACAAGGAAAATTGTTGAACAACGAAAAATACTTCACACGGAATGTTGTTTACCAAGAGGTTTTTTTTTAATAATGAAATATGTAAATAAAAAAATATATTTCCTGTCATAAAACATATGTTTATTTTATTTGTTTTCAATCGGTGTCAAACGTTTCTCTCGCATATATATCTATTTAAACGCGCCAAATTTGATGGGCAATCTCTCGAATGAAGAGGCAATTTCCACCCGTCATATTATGACAGGTGATTTTCTAGTAATTCAGAAAAACCAAACTCGCAATGTCCACATTATCATCTGCAAGCTTAAGTTTGAAAGATTTCAAGAAACTACCATTGCGCTGCCTGACGGATTTGGAGATGGCCGGTTTGGAATCTATACCATTAGGGGAGATGGTCAGTTCTGCAGCACACTTTGATTTGCGGGCTCATTTTAAACATGGATAGGGCCAGGTTTAGACATTTCCGGATTGCCAAGTGGTAGAAGAGATCATTTAGACATAAAATATTTTAAAAAGCGCATTTGTGAAAAAAGGAGATGGACACTTTTGCAGCTGCACGACATATTTATGACATTAGTCTCATTACTTTACATATAAAATTAATATATAATCATTCAAAAACTTAAAATAATAATTAAAATTAAGATATTATCATCTGATTGCGGTTGGAAATTTCTCATCAGTTGTGATTCTTCCAGTTCCAGTGTAGAGCAAACAGAAGTGCACTTGTGACAATCACATTTTATCTCGCCCTCCTACCAACAGATGGCACTGCAAGGACCTTTCGATATCAGGAGGAGGATGATAGACTGAGTCTCTTGACTGTTCGTGCGAGAAGGTCGTTTTTTCTCTCACTGAGACCTGTCGGACAAATCTTGCCATGCGTGGCAAGTTGAATAATGTGGCTTGTCAGTTTATGTAATCGTGGTAAATCCAGAATTGTTTTATGTGGACAATGTGAGAAAAATAAATTTAATTTAATTTAACTGTGGCCCGGCTTTATTTTAACCGCCCATTTCACTTCCTGTGAGCTAGCCGGATATGTCGGTTAATCACTTCATTTCCTTATATTTCCTTCGAAGGATACATCAAGCATTCTTAACTTGTACATGCCCCTCATATCGTGCAGGCAACGATCCTGAACCGACGGAATCAAACCGAATCAAAAGAGCATTGCTAACAAAATGAAATGTTTCACAAGAAAAATATTCTTATTTGCCACGAGCGTTGTCAGATAACGGAATAGAACGATTGGAGTAGAAAGAGCGGGAAAACGCCAAGAACTATCAGTTGACTAAATATTTTTCTCTTAACGGAGGTTTTTAAAATTGAATGAACCCAAATATGTTTTGAGGGTGACCTCCCGTAATAAATATCTTATTTGTTGCCGAAGCAAGCATTCGTTTCGGGTAAAGGAGGAATTGAACATCACATCATTCCTGTTCTTAACTAAATTCGGTCTGCCATTGGTATACTTTTCTTTGAAAATAAATTAAAGGTTCCGATATTTTCTAAAGATTTTAAAAAGCTTCCTACTGAAAATATTCTCAGCGGGTGATGAAGTAATTCTTAATATGTCTATGAAGATGCAAATCTTCTGTCATCTCAGGATTATTTTCCTTCTTACAAAATCTAGAATAAAATAATTAAAAAGTACCAGATTTTTAATATTATAATCCTTTGAATATTCTTCATTTGATAAAAGAGTGATATCAATGTAAATAATTTGTGACAAGTCGAATTTTTGCTTTTAAAAAGATGTAGAAAAATTGTAAAAAGATAGGAGAAAGAATTAAAATAGTTTTAATGTAAACTTATTATTTTTAATGAATGGAATGCTGCTGATCTTCTAACCCATTTCAAATACTTTGAATTGTCGGCAGTGAATGATTACGAGGTAACTAAAGTGTAAAGGAGGAGCTATGCTTTCTAATATTTCGCAACCTTAACTCATATTGGAAAAAAGATTTATTTCGAATCAGTGATTCCTTCTTACCTACAAGTATTTAGTCACAAATTAGTCATTTTCTTATGAATAGTTTGTAAGCAAATACATTAGCCTCATGCAATTTTTAAACCAATGTAAAAAAATTACTTAAGAACCAATCGCTAGATTGTATTCAAGAGTAAGATTTTATTTCAAGATGGGTAATTTATTGCCCACTTCTAAAATATATTATTTTTTAAATTTATGCATCATTTTGAAGCTACGTGAGGGTATACGAGCATAGGTATCTTAATCTCAAACTAAGCTTTTTATAAAGCATTTGGGAGTTCAGATTTCCTTTACATTGTAATATCGGGGGAATATAAAGGGGCACGAAATAGACACGAGTCACGAGATACCATAGACTTTGTGTACACATCCTTCCGAGATGAAGAAATATTTTAGATTTGCACTATCGGTCTGTCGGATGAGATGAAGAAATTCAGTTGTTAATCCACTGCAGTTACCAGCTTACAAGAAACTGACCAATGAGGTCATAAAACTACGTCGCCAAATTCACCGCCAGTAGAGAAAAAAAATCTTAAAGCTATTCGAATCATGGTGCTAATAGAAATCTGTTGAACCGTGTGTCTCATGGCGTATTTCAATGCAGTTTGCGTATTCAATGTTCACCTTTAAGTGTTTTATTGATGTCCACCATCCCCCACCTGTGAAGTGTCATCGTGTGTAAAGTAGGCATGTGGAGCATTTGTTTGAAACTATTAAAAGTTTTATTTTTAATGTAATTTCTTTATCTTTTTTGTTATTTCTACCTTTTTTTCGTCTGTTTCTTATGCTCGTGCTACAGGTACCGTTCTAACGCCTTTCATAGTTTTATTTTCCTATTGCGCCGATCAATTAGTAATGCATAAAAGTGGGTCTTGACGTTTGAATCTTTCGAAATTTTGTCTTTGTAACCGTAATCGTGAGAGGTGGTTATTGCTCTCCTTCTGACTCTCGAACGTATACTTGAAATACTTATATCTCGGTTTTTATTTATGCTCGTTGGTCTCTATGCTGCTAGAACAATGTAAATTGACAGTTATTTCTTGACCACCCTCGATAATGTGTTGTAAAGATTCATGTGCATTGTCAAATATGGAAGTTAAGCTTAGAGGAACCTACCGAAAACTTTCAGGTGCTAACCTCAAAACTTCGGTTTTGACTCTTGACACAATTTGTAAACATATTTATTCCTTGACCAACGAATTTATTTAATCTCTTAATTAGATGACCCATCCTATTTTGAATATTTATTCTTGTTTTATTCTTTATTCTTATTATTCTTGTTTTATTCTTT
>BGPR01019263.1:0-13369 GCA_013235015.1 Araneus ventricosus
CATATTAAAATACTTTAAAAAAATAATCATTGAATACTTTTCAGCTGTAATATTTGCAAGTACCAAACTAAAGGAACTAAGAATAAATAGATAAAAAAAAATAAGTGATCCCCATGCTCTAAATTATTTTTTAATTAATGACCATAGAATTTAAAATATTATAACAAATTTCGAAATTGTAACCAAATCATCTGGAAAATGATTACTGTTTCAAACAGAAAAATGCATCCTAAATTTATTATCTTTATTATTATTCTATATTTGAGTTAATTAATATTATACTGTATGTTTAATTATAGGTTTCTATCTTGCAATAACTGTGACGCAATTGTATTAGATGGTTGATACTCGATTATCTTTATAAACCGTGATTGGCAATAATCTTCAAATAACTTTTTGAAATTTTCATATGATCTGAATTGCCTAATATAACGCAACAAAATCTGGAAGTTTAATTTTCAATCGAATAGATGCAATAAAACATATTATTTTTATATCGCCAATGCTCCTCATGAAAAAAAATAGAATATAATATTCCGGTTTATATATCATTTGTATTGATTTTATACTTGAAAATACTTACTGATACTGACGTTACAGTATGTCTAGTTAACTTCGTTCTTAAGACATCATCAGACAGATTATGAACTCATAGAAATCTTTCAGTTACATGAGGTAATTGCTTACTGAAACCCCTAAGTGAATTAAAATTATATGAAGAGACATTTTCCCTTTTTGGTGCTACTGTCTATTCAAGATGGTATCTTATCAATAAATTTGTCAAGCTTTACATGTGAGGAAAAATTAAAAAAGTTAATCCCTATGTTCTTCGGATCTAAAATGGATATTTCTACCTGAAAAATGGACATCATAAATTCCTACATTGTAAAATATTTTGCCAAAAAAGAATAATAAATATTATATAAGCATTTTAAATGGTAAAAGAAGGATGAAATAAAGAAAATACCAAAGACAGAAAATACTCAGAACTCCACTAGAAGAAAAATATGGGATAGAACAAATAGGCAATTTGGAAATCGTCTTATTGAGGACGTTTTGAGCTACTAAACTAAATGAATTATCAGACCCCTGAAAGAGAAATTCTCAAGAGATTATAATACAAGTAGAGAATAAGATAGATAATTCTCTATCAATGGTGAATTAATGGAACACGGTTCAAAGCTGTTCAAAAGTTCTTGTATACCGGAGCCAAGACTGAAGGTCTATGAAGTTCGTACAATGTTTTTATCATAATTTTTATTCAAATATGTGCACAAAAAAATGACATTCTAATTTTTTGGAACAATATTTTTTTTTGTAAATATAAATTCATTTCATTAATTCTATCCAGCAATGAAATGTTTTTTTAAAAATAATTCCATTTACTTAATTTGGTAGAATATATGTGCTGCTGAAAAGACGACCTCAAAACAGAAATAAAAAATTCAGTTGAAATAAGAAAAATCATAGATTATGATTGGGTAGATATTACATTTACATCATTGAGTTTATTATTTCATGAAAACACTTATAAGTTTTGTTAATTCTTTAGATAAAAATATAAAATTACCTAAAATTCTTTAAAAAATTTGATAATACCATGGACTGACAATTAGTTTATGGTAGACAGTAATTATTTAAATTCGATATCAAGAAACTCTTTTCTTGCCTTTATATCTTTTAACTCACCATAGCTTTCTTTTGTAAATTGTACACAGATTCCAAAGTCAACTCGACTGACCACCAGCACAGCATAGAAGCCAAAAGTCAGAGTGCTAAAAAATGAAAAAAAAGAATCCATTAAATTATTCTTTTAATTACTAAAACTTTTAATATTACTGAACATTTCTGGTATTTTCCTGAAGTTGATGTCAAATTGATCACTCTGCTCGCATAGGACAGCGCTTATTCTTTCTAGCATCGCTCAGAGGCAGCCAATGTCCCAAGTGTCCTCTGTTAATTAGAATCAGTGATTCCTCTTTAATTCTCAAGTGATACTTTTTTCATCCATCGCCTATAACCTTCAAATCACTTGGTGGTGAAAAACATGCACATGAACTATTTTACCTTCTTAAAACCATTCTCTTTTTTCCTTGTTTTTATATTGCCCCATTCTTTCGGTTTGCAACTTTTAATTTCTTTACAAATGTTTCGTTAATTGATATACTTTTTTAGATTTGCCCTTTACGCTAAACAACCTTTATAGATTCTATAAGTTTTTGATCGATGCCACTTTATGTAGCTATAGCCTGTTCAGTTTATACAAGGATAACACCCGCGAAAAAAAGTTTCACATCCATTTTGTGCAAATTAGTTCTTTAAGAAAATCTATAAAATATAATTTGTTGATTGATTTAAGCTCATATAGTTCTGCCACACATTTAACTATATACATAATAGTCCTAATCTTTCTGGTAACGCTCTGACGTTTCACCAACATAGACCAAACTCCCCGCGCCATAGCACCGGTGAGACGTTAAAATACATTATCTCGTAGTTAGAGAACCTAAATTCTCAGTAATCTTAAATTTAAAGAGTAATTGGTGGTTCTAATTTTCGATTTAATAGCTAAAATAGTGAACTGAAATTTTCTATCGATCTGATATAAAATTATCCTCATATGATCAGAGTTCCTGAGAAATTTTAGAAATATATTAACCATATATTTCAAATAATTTCGTTTTTTCAATAGAAACAGTAAATTACGTCAGTGGTATATCATGCTTATATAGTTTGGACGCCAATGATGCATTCTAATTATTTATTGCAACCGTGATGATATAATTTGATAATATTTTGGCAAGAAGAAGTGCTAGTTTGAAATTAAATTTTTCTATCTATCTTAGATTTATCTACTTGATTTCTGATTATTTTAGACCAAGAGGTTTTCTGAATAAAGAAATATGTAAATATATGTAAAAAAAATATATATATTTCCTGTCATAAACATATGTTTATTTTATTTGTTTTCAGTCAATGTTGAAACATTCTCTCCCATATATATCTATTAAAACAATGTCACGGAAATCTCTCGAATGATGAGGTAGATTGAAATCTCGTCTACACATGACGGGTGATTTTCTAGTTATTAATAGAGCTGGATTCATGCTCAGCCAGAGGAATAAAACCGGGTTTTTTTATCTGACCTTTATGTGATTCATTTGGAATTATCACTTAATAAGGTCTTAATAAATTGCATTGACAATCTAATCAAACTTGTATCTTACAGTAAAATATACAGGGATGGATTATAAACGAGAACCCATTTCAAAACTTATTTAAAAAAAATAATGGTTCTAAACCTTAAGCTTCATGCAACGGCGCGTTACTCATATGAAAAGTTATGGCTTCATTAAAAAAAAAAACGTGGAGCTTGTAACATTATCAGTTTTTTTTTATTAATTTTTGAAATGGATCCAATAATTTATGACCACTTGTATATGTACACTATATTTATGGATTATTTCTAGCAGCTCCAGCCTTTGGTTTCTAAATGTTGCCATTTGCAAAAAAAATCATCGTGTAGCCACTTAAAAAATAGGCCAATATATAAATTTATGGTAGGAATTAATATAAAAGACTCTTTAAAAATTTTCTAATCTAATTTTAAAAGTATAAGTTCAAAATATTACAGTGGGTGATTACTAAACGTTAGCTTTTCTAATGCTATAAATATTCTATAAAAAAACCACATATTATCGAGATATTTTCTATTCTGAGTGAAACTTCTTTTCAAAAAATTCTATTTATCATCACAAAAAAAGCTTTTTTCAGAAATGTGCGTCAAAGAATTTGTTTGGCAATCAGCCTTTGTTTTTTGAGTATTCTATAGCTTGTATTACTTTTTTGAAAACCATATTACAATGTGGGTTCTGCTTTTCTTTAGAGTCAAATGAGTCAAGAACGTTCTCGCGGAAACTCAAATTGATATTGAAATATAAACATTAATGTTGATTTTGATAGGGTCTACTAATAGTGTGTCAAAAACCAATGAATTCATAAAAATTCAAATCCACGAACGATATCTACGAAATTGAATTAGCTAACTTCATAATACACCTCAGAGCAAGACTCATAAACGATTAAAATATCAAAAAAGAGCTAATTTCTTAAAAAATTATAATTCTTGATGAAGTGTACTTAATTTTATTCTATTGTAGTCACTAATAGATAATTTAGTTTTGAGATTGAGTAAACAGCAGTGTGTACCTACGCCAGGGATATATCTTATTAGCATAACCGACGACTCTTCCTACTTATTAAAATATGTTGCATGCATAACTGCAAGTATCATCATTAATATTGTATGCCATTGCTAGTTATGTGTACCTATATATTATGTCTGATTTTCAATTCTACCAACTATTTCAGATTTTTAAATAAAAAGGTTGAAATCATCTGAAATGATAAATTTTAAATTGGAGAATGTCACTTGCATGAACTCGTGTTAAGAAGTCAACGCTTGAGATGGTCTTGCGAGCGTTCTATTAAAACCACTGCAATGAAAAGCGGTGACTTGTTGGCTTCAAACTAAACTAAGTCGCTAGGTGTGTTGTTTAATCTAATGCCACTAGTAAAGCATCGAATAGATCCCAGTTTTTGTAGCATTATTTCTACTGTGTTTCCTGCTCTAAATATTCAGAGCAAAATGATTTTTAAATCGTAAATATTTTCTGTCTTCCTTCCCGGACACTCACTGACAAAGCAATGCAATCCCGACTTTTCAAATTGTAAAAAAATATCTCCATGCTTTTTATTTATTAAAATAGTGACAGATTGCACAGACTCATGTCCAATAGCAGAAACAGCATTACTTAATTCATTAAAATCTGAAAAAGAAAATATAACTTAGTTTAATTAATGTCCCGCTTTGAAGTAGTGGTATCTGCTTGACATTTGGCTTTTTTTTTTAAAAGCCTTGTCCTTAGGAATTTTCTATTTCACCTAAATTCATTTTTTTTCATTCTTTTTGGTTACATTTTCGTAATGACTTTAGAACAATTTTAATACTATATATTCCATGTTTTAATCAAATTTTGATATTACATATTTCAAAATGATATATAATGTATGTCAAACGGAATAGTTCTCCTAAATAGAACAAGGATGTTGAACTTTCTTTCACATAAATTTTAGTTTAATGATACATGAACATGATGCCTATAAGTGGACTGTTTTCATGAAGGACAGCCTTTTTCAATAGCAAATACAGGTTTCAAGTCATTCTTGTCAAATTGGCCTTATTTAAGAAGGTTTGGCCTTATTGCTATTTCTGGATCTGCAGCAACCCCGACTAGGACCTACATAACGCCTATGACTTCAGGGAAGAGATAACTCCGAAATAACGACCCTCTGTAGGCAAAGACGAAGTCTTCACCATTAGCTCACTGCTGCACATGAAGAGATAAAATTCTGTAAAAGAAGGCTCTCTCAAAAAGCATCAAACTATGATTGCAATTTTCGTTCTTAAACAGTGTTTGTGGACATTAGCCAGTAAATATCATGCCAGTATATCACGCATGACCAGAAAGAGATAAACGCTGTCTGGACAATGGCAAGTGGTCGTCTCGACGGAACAAATACATGCCTTTGTTCCGTCTTTTTCCTCTTTCTGCTTATACCTTATCTTACTCACGAGATAAAACTTGTTTAATGTAAAATTTCCTTTAGGATTACAGCTTAGCATGTTCGCTGCCATGAATCACATCTGTGAGATTGACAGTTCCTATCTTTCTATTTAACTGACCCCTTCCTTGTTTTAGATAAAGAGATACTAGAGAAGGGGTCATCTATAGATAGAAAGAGTGAGTCTATATCACTGCAGGCGCGAGTCACGGCAGTCAACATGTTAATCATGGTAGTAAACATGTTAATCATGGCAGTCAACATGTTAACCATGGCAGTCAACATACATGTTAATGATGACAGTCAACATGTGAATCATGGCCGAAAACATTCTGGTCTTGATAATAACCAGCAGTGCCTGAGTGGTGATAAAAAAATAAAAATAATTAGGATGTATCAAAAGTACTTTCGTTTTTTGAATGCCTATATATCAAAGCCTATTGCTGGCTCTTTCTTATAAATATTGATGAATGCAAATTGTTAGATTAAATAGTATATGTTCCTCTACATTCTATAGTAATACCAAACCATTTTATTTATTTCTAGGTTATAAAATGGCTGATACAAATATTGAAATGTTATACATCTTAAGACATTATTCTAAATTGGGTCATAAAGCTACCGTAGCAGCTCGTAAGATGCGAGAAGTTGAAGGACACGCCAAGAACAGTGATCGTACAGCCCAAAACTGGTATAAATGTTTTAAGGAAGGAGACTTGTCCCTTGAAATTAAGCCCAGAAGTGAGAGGCCTTCAGTTGTTATTCTTCAAGATTTGAAACAAAAGGTAGAGATGAATCCAACCAAACGCACCGGTAAACTTTCAGAAGAGTTAGGACCCTCCAAGGACACTATATGTCGAGCCTTGCATAAACTCCAGAAAACTTGCAAGAACTCTCGAGAAGTTCCTTATGAACTGACTCCACAGCAAACGAATCAACAAGTAGAAATTTGCAAAACTCTACTGGAAAACCCACAGGATATGCGGTTTTCCAAACCTATAGTGACATGTGATAAGAAATGGGTTCATCTACGAAATCCAGATAATTGAAAACAATGGTTAGATATGGGTTAATCAGCCAAACCTGTTGCAAAACAAGAACGACTTGAAAAGAAGTTTATGATCTGTATCGGGTGGAATTTTGAGCAAGTGATTCATTTCGAAATCATTCCAAAGGGTCGGTCAACTCCGAAATTTACTCTGAACAGCTGGACAGGATGTAAGCTTCTTTGAAAAGCAAATACCTTGCTTTGGTCAAGCGAGGGAGAGCTCTTTTCCAACAAGATAACTCGAGACCACACACATAATGTATCAGTCGAGGAAAAATAGAGGAGCTTGAAGGAATCGAACTTTTACCTCACCCCATGTAGTCCAAACCCTGCTCCTTCTGACTACCACATGTTTCGATCTATGTCATCATTTTTCAGAGGAAGACGCTTTTCTAATATTGATGAACTAGAAAAGTGTTGTCTACACTTTTTTGCTTCCAAATCCAAAGAATGGTATCGAAATGGTATTATTCAACTTGCAAAAAAGATGGAAGGAAACCATCGAACATGATGGTTTATATTTTGATTTGTGATGTGTTTATTTTATGTTGTAATATTGGAATAAAGATTTAATTCCGAAAACGAAAATATTTTTGATACACCATAAATAAATTAATATTTTCCATTTGAGGCTGCATCTTTTTTGCTTTGTTTGTACGCTTGAGAATACCATATTTTATTCTACAATGTTTAAGGAAATTCCTTATCCTTATTTTTTGTTGATAAAATTCATCTGTGTTTAATATTATAGAATTTTGTGAAATAATTTTTTTATGAAATTAAGTCCATTGTTGTTAGTTCGTAACAAACTGTTTTTTAGCCATAAATCAAACTTAAAACAGAATAGGATTTTTTAAAGTATTTTTCTCATGTCTTATTCAAAAATTGAAAGTTAAAAAACATTTTAAAACAATTTCTTAAAAAATTGGGCTTTTAAGGGTTAATATGTTAAAACTGTCTTCAGCTGTTTTATTTTCAATTCAGGAACATGTGATATAATGTAAAAGAAATTGCAAATTATGTCAATGATATAATCACAATCTTCATAAAACTAATTGAACATAAATGGCATAATACACAGACCTATTTGACAACTACTAATAATAATATTTCAGGAAGAAGTGTGTAAGTGATATCGATATCGATATAATGCATCACATTTATAGCAAACTTGAATAAATTTTGTTATAATCTTAGGAAGTCAAATGAGGCATAAATATTCTAGTACACAGACTGATTAGGATAAATATGCCTCGGTCTGTAACTTTTCACTGAAACAAAAAAAAATAAATTATTTGCCTTAGCGTATATTTTAACCTATTATCGCTATCACTACTAATAATAAAAGCGAATGTGTATGTGTCTATCTGTTAACACTCTGTAGGGCAAACCGTTTGACTCAGAGTTATGAAATTTGGTACAAATATATTCTGGAGGGTGAAAATATGCACCTCGGAGTGCTTTTTCCGAAATTCTAAAAAATTAATTATTTAATTAATTAAAATATTTATTTCCTCTTTTTTGTGTGGAATATATTAAAAAAGGCTTCTAAGCCGATATGTTGAATGATTATACTTACTTTTTTATAATACTTATTTTTTATAATCATCATATTTCAATTCAGTTAAGATGCTGTTGGATGTATTCATATAATAAAGTAAAAGGCGCCTCGTATTATAATATTGGAATCGACGGGAGCAATTATTTACACTTTTGAAAGGAAATAAGACTTTATTAAGATTCAGAGTATTACTGACATTCACCTTGTACGAGATTTGAAAGCTAACACTTGAAAACATTTTCCCTCTGGTAAAAATATTTTTGGAGGCGAGAAGAAACATTAATTTTTTTCATTGTATTCATTTTCATTGTCCACAATATGCATTTGAAATAAACTTACACGCCTATAAAAATTGTCGAATATTTTATTGTCTACACCTACATACAATTATATTTTGCCTAATTAGGTCAACCTACAATTATATTTTGGCATGCTTCAAAAAATACCATTTTTTCGAAAAATGCTATACTATTTACAAAAATTCTTTTCCATAAAAAAACTCATTCTAGTGGGTAAGGTCCAGATAATTTGACTCAAACTATTTTAACATAAATTATGCTTTTCTAAGTACATGAAACAGATACGTTAGTTTATAAATCTAAATGCAAAATTTAAAAATATTTTTTAATAAAAAATAATGATTATTAAAGAACGATGATGATCTTGATATAATAAATCTTTTAAATCTTACCTCCACACTAAGGTAGCCATGTCGAACGGAGTGCACACCCACCTGTGCTTTGGAAGGGGTGTTAATTAGAAACGCTTTATTGTTCTTCCCCTATCTCTCTTCCAGCTTCGATAAGCTCAATATGAATTCAGCTAGATACACGAGAAGAACTGATTATCAATTATGTATCAGATAGCATTGTTCTATCCGCTTTTCACTCTTAGAAATTCACTTTTCGGTTTTGAAGAACGAGGTTTCACGCATGGGACGAGTGTACGCAAAAGATCTTGCGAGTTCCGGCGATGTTTTGGGGCATACTCTGGAGCGTTGCTAATCCGAACTGACTAGGAAAGGATCTTGTGCAGATTAAGATGCTTTCAAATTAACCGATTTTCACCTCCATTAAGTACAGTAGAACTTCGATTAACCCTCACCGTTGGGACCAGGTCTGTGGCGGATAACAGAACTCTTAATACATTTAGTAACAGGAATGGCGCTAGAGTTTGCCCCCCGGGGGGGGGGCACGATCTCCCCGAGAGGGAGGCACGACCTGCTGTACGGGGAGACGAGTGTAATGAAATTGGTCTCAAATTTTCGCCAGATTATTATTTATCAACTACACTTGAATACCCCGTACAAAGCTTTACCCAACGGAAGCAAAATTTTCCCAGACGCCCCTCTGGCGCCACCCCCGTTTAGTAACGTGATTTCACTGCGAGCCTGGAACAAAAATGAAAATAAAATCCTTTAAAATGAATAATACAAACATATTGTTTAGCAACGGATTCGGAAACCCTCAGCGCTTATGCTCATGCGCCGGGCGGAGTTATTCTGATCATAATAGGGGAAAGTGAAGAATGGAAGGGTGATGTTTACATTTTACTGAGCGTGTTCTAACAAAGAACTCCTGAAATGAGCTCATATGACTCATTGCCTGACACCCCTTTCCGGTGTAAAATCGCCCAAAAGTGGTATTATATACAAAGGGATTCGGAAAACCTCAGCGCTTTTGCGCATGCGCCGGGCTGAGTTATTTTCATCGAAATAGGGGAAAAGTGCGGAATGGAAAGGTGATGTTTACATTTTACTGAGCGTGTTCTAACAAAGAAGTCCGGAAATGCGCTCAGATGACTCATTGCCTGACACCCCTTTCCGGTGTAAAATCGTCCAAAAGTGGTAATCTCGAAATACATTGCTGAATTGAATTGTATTTTATTTTGCAAAACGATCAATGTGAACTTCAATACAAGAGTAGTAATGTACAGAAATGCATGTTAAAACTATAAACATGAGTTACTTTTTGCTTTTTAGATGATGGCGGATAACAGAAACTGACGGTTAATCGAAGTTTCACTGTGTTGATGATTCCTGAACATGTGATGATGCTTTTTATGACCTTTGTTAATAAGTGTATGAAGAAGGCGATGGGCTACAGTGTGTGACTTGATATTTTCGAAAAGATTTAGTTGGGCTTTTCCAAATTTTTTGTCACCAGATCTGGCACAGCGGAAAAAGCATAATTTTTTTAAAGGCTTTTTTTATTCGATTTAATTAAAATTTCTTTTTCATTGAATTTTTAATAAAAAATAGTTCAGTAGAAGTCTGGAAGGCAAAAGGCTGTTAAAAATTACTTTGCCAGAACATAGTTACATAACTACTATAAACACACTTTAAGAACTGAATGACTTATTCCATTTACGTGAAACTTCTCTGTTTTATACTCGTGAATTTTCTGTTACACATACCATTATATAAAATTATACCGTGGAAAAATCTCGGAAATAGCATAAATAATTCGTTTTAAATAGTTTATAAAAACATAATTAAGTTCTTATAAACTGCTAAAGAATTTTTTTTTTATTTTCTAGTATGCAAAGAGTAGAGAAGAGAAGTACCCAGACTGCAATGGCTATCAGAAGGTTTTTCATTGTAGATTATAGCGATTGTAAAATATTTAGGTGAAGAATCATATTCAAAGAGATGCGTATGTATTAAAACTTAACAATATTTATTTTCTATCACACTCTAGTAAGCTCCGTGTGCGGAGGAGAAAATGACCTCGTTCGTTATAGCTGAATAACTTGCGCATGCGCAGAGATTGCTTCCAATACACAAGTAAAAAATTTGAATATACAATTTGTACGCCTTTTTTTTAACCGATTGAAACGAAATTTGGGCACAGATATATAATTAATGTTAGAAACCGTCATACCAATTTTTATTTATCTGAATCAAAGGGTTTAAGAGATATAATTTTTAAAAGTATGCGATTATACAGTCCGACAGACCACAGCCCTTCGACGGATTTGGTCCAAACTTTAATACGGACGAACATTCATTATGATAAAACTTTTCACCAAATTTTATCGATCTAGCTATTCAAGTTTTTGAGTTATAGTGCTCACATGACAGCGGACAGACAGACAGACTTCCCTTTAACGGATTTTGTCCAAAATTTAGTAGAAACATACATATTATGTGTAAAGGTCACATACCAAATTTCATCTCCGTAGCTCTAATAATTTTCGAGTTATCGTGTTCACAGACAGACATAATTCCAAAATTGTGTTTTTCGGACCCAGGGAGGTCTAAAACGTGGAGATTCGTCAAAATCTCGAGTTCGAATTTTTTGACGATTATAATACTTTCTCTTTGTATACTTTGTATACGAGAAAGTAAAAACGTATACTCTGTGCAGAGACCCAATACCATTAATGGCGTCTACCACCTCTCTTTCGCGCTACTGTTTCTCCCACTCTTCACTTCACATGCATCTGATGAGAGGAAGAACAGTTACGTGGAGGTTAGTGGCATGATAATAATTAATACCATTTACAAGTGCATACAATAATTTCTTATAATTAGTTTTTACAATGTTTTCATAATATCATATAATATCATAAAGAATCAGCCTTATGAAAGCAACATATATCCTGAAATTTTTCCCGACAAACATTAAAAGTCCCGAATATATTTTTACAACTTTGATTATTATTATTGCCGTCCTCTCATTTTTATCTTTATTCAGCTGCTTCTACACGTGCCTGTAAGACACAAGACCCAGGAAGTATTTCCTATGACAGCGGTTCTCTTTCTTTTGTCTCTTAGAGTTATCTTTCTGCCTCTATTTAAGTCGGGACATCCAATGATTTTTTTTAATTTAAATAATGAATGACTTAATAAATGTTGCTTTATTTCCAAGTAATTATTATTTTTTAAGGATGCTGGTTTTTAACTTTTATTTTGGTGTTAATAACATGATTTTTGCAATTTTTTTTATCGCATCTTCGTTGTTCCTCTTCAATTATATCGTTCTGCTTTAAGGCGCCACACCCGAAGATTCAGAATGGATTCTCTATCTTTTTCCAGTAACACTCCAATGCGTAATTTCTGCCATATCGATTTGAGATGATTTCTAACCAATCCAATGTTGAATCCAGAATTTGGATATGGGGAGGGGGGGGGGGGTTTGAGGTCATAAAAATTTTGTATTGTCATCAGAGTTCCTATATTGGCCTTTTTAAAGCCAAATTATGGAATTGTGGCCTCTTTTCAAAGCCCTTGGCCTTAGGAATTTTCATTTGGCCATAAATTCCTTTTTGGGCTTTATTTTCGTTAATGACTTTTCGAACAATTTTTAATATCTTATTCTATTGTTTTTTAATAAATTTTTGATATTTCACATTTCAAATGATATATAATGAGCTGTGAAACGAAATAGCTCCTGAATAGAACAAGGATGTTTGAAATTTCTTTCACTTAAATTTTAGTTTAATAATAGAACATTAAACATATGCCTATCAAGTGGGATTCATTTTCATGAAGGATAGCTGTTTTTCTAACAGCAAATGACGTTTTCAATCAATTTGTCAAATTTGACCTTATTTTTAAGAATGTTTGGCCTTATTTTGCTATTTTGATCTGGCGACCCTGATCGTCATAACGAATGTCAAACCTTATGGCTTATGTAAACCAAAACACTTTAACTTCACTGACTTTCCTTACCTGATAATAAGAATCATAAAGAACGCTACAATACTTTCAATAATTTAATAAAAAATATAATGAAATAACTAGATAAAAAAAAGTTTTCGACCACGTCAATGCTACAAGTACAAGTGGAATGACTATAAAATTTTCGAGCCTGTCAAGCCAGAAAGCAATGTTATCACGATTTTATTATTTCTTTAATTAAAGGGAAATTAAGAACAAACAGCTGTAGTGATTTTAAATAAACTGAAGAATTCTGGTTTATCTCGGGGGAGGGGGGGGGCTGCAGTCCGGTAGCCACCCCGGATTCGTCACTGAACCAATCCACTGTTTTAATTGCTATAGACTCTCAGTTAATCCTCCTCTAAGTGGCGCAAGCCGTATAGGCCGATATTCGACAGTCTTATGTAAACTTCAAACCCGCTCTTTTCTAATCTCGGCTTTGAAGTTTAAATAATCGAGCTTAGTTTCATCA
>BGPR01019263.1:13379-29580 GCA_013235015.1 Araneus ventricosus
ATCTGTTGACAGTATATAGAACTACATTTCGCGTATGCGCAGTAAAACATTATTTACTACAAATGCTCATATTTCCCGTAATATTCAAATAATTGTTGAATTCAAATTTTAATACAATGTTTCTTTTACGTATTGTCAAGTATTCTGTAAGTTTCGTACAATTCGAAAGAAAACTCTGCATGTTACAATAAAAAAAAAACATGCGGAGTTTAAAATTTTCAATTTAATATCGATTTTTACTTATATCCTAATAAATATTTTTATTGTCTTAATTTGGGTCCTAGTAATACTCCTCAAGCTCTTTAAAATGACACCAGAATCAACCTCCTAGCTAAACGCGTTTCCAAGCGACACTTATTTATAACCAAAAGTAATCCATAACACTCACGCGCATGCGCCTACATTGGTACTATGACGTTACAGGCAAAACAAATACTATGCGACAAACTCTTACAGATATGATCTATCCGTTGTGGGGTCAACCAATCTTTTCGCATTATTAGTCTCGTAGTTATGAGCGATTCAAATCTGACGGTATTTTGTCACACAAGAAAGGTCGACCGACTATCTCTGCAACGAGCGGAAAGACGTTTTCACGTCAATAAGTCTCAATGAGCAACAATGATACGAAAGTGGCACTTATGACCTAGCAATGAATAGGCAGGGTGGCATCCCTGTGAGTCACGACTTGAAAATTTGGCCGTCCACTGGTCTCTCCTTCCCTTGCGAATTGACTGTGATGATTTTATCTATCTGTGGAAATCTTTCTTCGGGATGCTCGTGCATGACATGTATTGATGCGAAAGTCTGACTTCTAGCCACCTTCTGTAAATTAGAATAGAGTAATTAGCCCATTGCAATTAGGTAAAATAGGGGAAAAAATTTATATAGTTTTGAAACTTTGGACAAATACTTCTTTGACCTCAAGGATATCGGAACAGAAAAGTTTCCACCTCTCTGGGGGGGAGCTTCCGCCCCTAGGGAGAGAAAAGTGAAGTGAAGTGAAGTGGAGTGTTAAGTTAGTTTTTCCTAGATTTCTTCAACCCTACACATTCAATGTTAGAAATGGTGTGGATGAAAGTCGTAGAGCATAAAATTCTGCGTCGAATGAGTACCAACACTATATATTTTATTGCAGTAGTACGATTACAAACTCTTATCAAAGTTGCAATGATTTTTCAATTTTCCAAAAAAAAAAAACATTATTCTTACAAAAGACGACGCATACAATCAAATATTCTATCTAAATAAAGTTTGTATGTATAAGTATTCACTTTTGAAAACACATGCATATGTCAGAGCACCAATACCAGAGCGCTAGTGTGGTGTGGAAGTTAAGAGAGAGAGTATAACTAGTCCATTGCAATGAGACCGAAAAACGACAAATAGGAGAAAATTTTATAAAGTTTTGAAACTTTGGTCAAATACTTTTCTGACATCAAAGAAACGGAAACCGTAAAGTTTCCATCCCTGAGGGGGGAACTTCCTCCCCCCCCCAACCCCCTCGAACTTGCAATACCATCAAAGCACAAAATGATCGTACCCAGCTTATAAAACAATAATTAACATTGCTTATTTCTTTAACTGCAATAAATTATTTTCATAAATATTCTAATTCTATGTAGCCTCTTGCTGGCCATGTTTTATAATATCTTGATACAGTTCCAGAGCGACCAGTTGGTAACACCGACAACCTTTACTTCGTTCTTGATGGAGGCTCTCTTATTCATCGTATAGTATGGCCAAAGCAAGAGAATTTCGGTGATGTTTACACCACATATATGTCTTATATCAAGAGGCATTCCGGTGATGAAGTAACAGTTGTTTTTGACAGATAAATCGAAATCAGTGTTAACACAAAGGTTATTGAACGCCAAAGGCGAAGGATGAAGCGTACCTCAAGAGAAATAATTTTTAATGAAAGAACAGTTCTCCTTCACCCACAGAGACAATTTCTAATCAATCTTACAACTAAGGAGCGTTTCAATTCGCAAACTTGCTATCCACTTGGAGAACGTATGCATATGCACGTTTGTAACAACAGATGATGCTGATGTACATATTGTGAAGACCGGTATAGAGACATATGAGAAGATTAAGAAACATGTTTATGTAATTGGCCAAGATGTTTATATTCTTGTTTTACTTACTGCTCTTACTCCAGACTATATAGATACTCTCATGTTGAAAGAGGGTAAGGGTAAAGTCAAAGATAGGTTTTATAGCTCTAAAGATCTGCAGAATTCTAATCTTGTGATCGAATGCACACACACAAAAAAATACATTATCTTCGTTCATGCGATTAGTGGTTGTGACACAACCTCAGGGTTCTATGGAAAGTGAAAACTACAGGCAGTGCAATTGATGAACCTCAGTAAATCTCCGCAAGATATCCCTGAGATCTTTAATAACACTAAATCAACTTACACTGTGATTGAAAGAGCAGGAGAGAGGTTCATCATCGCATTGTACAGAAACATGAAGAAAGAGGAAAGTAGCCTGAATAAGATGAGCAATTGCACTGCTTGTAGATTTCCCTTTCTATAGAACCCTGAGGTTGTGTCACAACCACTAATCGCATGAACGAAGAGAATGTATTTTTTTGTGCATTCGATCACAAGATTAGAATTCTGCAGATCTTTAGAGCTATAAAACCTATCTTTGACTTTACCCTTACCCTCTTTCAACATGAGAATATCTATATAGTCTAGAGTAAGAGCAGTAAGTAAAACAAGAATATCAACATCTTGGCCAATTACATAAACATGTTTCTTAATCTTCTCATACGTCTCTATACCGGTCTTCACAATATGTACATCAGCATCATCTGTTGTTACAAACATGCATATGCATACGTTCTCCAAGTGGCTAGCAAATTTGAGAATTGAAACGCTCCTTAGTTGTAAGATTGATTAGAAATTGTCTCTGTGGGTCAAGGAGAACTGTGCTTTCATTAAAAATTATTTCTCTTGAGGTACGCTTCATCCTTCGCCTTTGGCGTTCAATAACCTTTGTGTTAACACTGCTTTCGATTTATCTGTCAAAAACAACTGTTACTTCATCGCCGTAATGCCTCTTGATATAAGACATATATGTGGTGTAAACATCACCGAAAGTCTCTTGCTTTGGCCATACTATACGATGAATAAGAGAGCCTCCATCAAGAACGAAGTAAAGGTTGTCGGTGTTACCAACTGGTCGCTTTGGAACTGTATCAAAGATATTATAAAACATCGCCAGCAAGAGGCTACATAGAATTAGAATTTTTTTGAAAATAATTTATTGCAGTTAAGGTATCCGACTGTGTTCGTTGACATTTTTTTGAAAAATAACTTATATATATATTTTAATGTTATTTTTCAACTGCATATGTTTTAAAACTATGAAAATATTGTAAAATTAAGCTTTCAAAATAATATTTTTTTAAAAAAACTGAGAAATTTGAAGAAAAATGACTGAAATATTTGCCTTACGAAAACAGCCATAGACAAAATCATATTCTAAATATACATAAATCCTTGTAGGAGTACATTTTTATGACAGTTATCCGTGTTATGCTCTAAAATCTTTCTTGTACTTCAAAATAGTTTTGAGATATAGCTGAACATAGTTACTAAACTGATAATTTTTCATAAAAAATGCTTTTCGTTTATATTTAAACACTTAAAAATATTACTTGATTTTAAAATTGACCTTGGTTTTTAGAGGAGAACATCAAGAATATTACAGGAAACAATCTCAGAAAATTTCATATCAATACTTGAATAACGTTTTGAGAAATAATTGTTACGGTCGACAGTTTTCCTCAAAAATATCATTTCTCAGAAAACGCATTTAAAGTTTTCATGCAACTTAACATAATGCTTACAGTTCGGTAATAAAACAGCTGTAATTCCATTTGTAATTTACGTAGAGTAAATAGTGAGACAGTTTTAGAAAGCTGATTAAACAGGCTACAAAATGTTTTTGATAATTTCATCAAAAATGACGATTTTAAACCAGTCGGATACCTTAAAGAACTAAGCAATGCTAATTATTGTTTTATGAGCTGGCTGCGATTATTTTGTGCTTTGATGGTATTGCAAGTTCGAGGGGGGTTGGGGGGGAGTTCCCCCCTCAGGGATGGAAACTTTACGGTTTCCGTTTCTTTGATAACAGAAGAGTATTTGACCAAAGTTTCAAGACTTTATAAAATTTTCTCCTATTTGTCGTTTTTCGGTCTCATTGCAATGGACTAGTTATACTGTCTCTCTTAACTTCCACACCATACTAGCGCTCTGGTATTGGTGCTCTGACATATGCATGTGCTTTCAAAAGTGAATACTTACACATACAAACTTTATTTAGATAGAATATTTGATTGTATGCGTCGTCTTTTGTAAGAATAATGATTTTTTTTTTGGAAAATTTAAAAATCATTGCAACTTTGATAAGAGTTTGTAATCGCATTACTGCAACAAAATATATAGTGTTGGTACTCATTCGAAGCAGAATTTTATGCTCTATGACTTTCATCCCTACCATTTCTAACATTGAATGTGTGGAGTTGAAGAAATCTAGGAAAAACTAACCTAACACTCCACTTCACTTCAGTTTTTCTCCCTAGGGGCGGAAGCTCCCCCCGGAGAGGTGGAAACTTTTCGGTTCCGATATCCTTGAAGTCAAAGAAGTATTTGACCAAAGTTTCAAAGCTATATAAATTTTTTCCCGTATTTGCCATTTTTCGGTCTAATTGCAATGGACTAAATGGGATTGTGCGAGTTTTATATTCCAAAGAAAATAAATATTAAAATTTAGTTCAACATTTTAAAAAAAGCCACTCTTGCAAATAAGAAAAATATATTTTTTCTTAATCCGGATGTATTATTGCATTTATTTATCTGTGCGTTCCCACTCACTTTCAAGGAAAATTAATAAACATTTTTGATTATTCCTATTTATTTACATTCGACTTTGCCTATTGAAAATGGTAACGTAACTATCCGCATTTGACGACCAGCAGTTCGCCGGGAATACTGAATGTGCTTAACCTAAATTCAATCTCTAAGGCATTTCTCGAGAGTCCTGATTCCGTCAACAAAGTACAGTGAGGCACCGCTTATACGTTTCTCATTTATACGTCGTTTCGTCACAGTCCCGATTCATTCGCATTCATTGTAATGATAAAGTGCTCCGTTTATACGACGCAAGGCTTCGGTTATACGACGTTTTCCCCCTTTCTAAAATGTGAAAATTTCCTCTTTTGTTGTAGCCGAGCTGTGATAACGATATCATGACTTCGAAATTATACACAACTGTCAGTACGCGCACGGCTTTGTCCGTGGCATAATGACTTCAACAGAATAAGAAAGCCCAAAGTTTTGAAAACGAAATCAAAACACTTAGATGTATTGATTTCGTCGTCGATTTTTAGTTAAAGTGCACGCAGGAACTTTCTTTTAACTAAAGATATCAGCATATATGCGCGACTATCAAACCCATAAAACAAATAAATCAAATGATTCTTCGATCAGTAAAATGTAGTAACTAAGATTAGCTGAAGCAATAAAATGATCGAGAGTATGACGTAACTGTCGCTCAGGGTTGCCAGATCAAAATAGCAAAATAACGCCAAACTTTCTTAAAAATAAGGCCAGAAAAGGCCAAATTTGATAAATTGGCTGAAAACCTCATTTGATATTAGAAAAAAAGCCTATCCTACATAAAAACGAGTCCCACTTGATAGGCATATGTTCAATACTCTATTATTAAACTAAAATTTAAAACATCCTCGTTCGATTCAAGAGCTATTTCGTTTGACAGCTCATTATAAACCGTTTGAAATGTGTGATATCAAAAATTTATTAAAAAACAATAGAATAACTAATTAAAATTTGTTCGAAAAGTTATTAACGAAAATAAAGCCAAAAAAGGCCAAAATTGAATTTAAGGCCAAATGAAAATTCCTAAGGCCAAGGGCTTTGAAAAAAGGCCAAATTTCCATAATTTGGCCTTAAAAAGGCCAATATGGCAACCCTGCTGTCGCTTGATACCGCCAGCCAATCGGATAGTTGAAATGCATTCTGGGAACTCGGACTAATCTTGGGTCCGACGAAATCTTCTTCGATTCGGATATGCGAGAGAAAATGTTCTGAACGATCAATAAAATAATTCATAGAGAATCGGAGAAAAAAGATATTTTAACCATTCTTGTTTTAAAACAGGGATAAATATTCCGGTTTATACCTAAAAAAAAATTTAAAATGGTAGCATTATTAGAAAGTCGGATGCAAGAAAATAAGATTTGAAAGTTAAAAATATAAATGAAAAGTGACTATTATTTAAAAATTTCTCAAAATTCAGTAAATTATGTAAAAAAATTCAAAACAAACTTTATTAGAACAAAAATTGTTTGTTCTATCCGATAGTGCATTGAGTGTTTTTCAACGTTCATTAGAAAAGATACTACAGCCGTGAACGTGCCAAAAACGACACAAAACATTAAATAAAAAATTTCTAGATTAAATTTTAAAATTCTGGCTTCGAGGTGCATTGAGTCACCATTATGTCTACCTGTGTGCCAAATTTCATGGCTGTAAGTGCTATAGGTTCGTCTGGACATCGCACACACACACGCAAACATTGCTTTTTATAAGTATAGATTCATTATTATAAACATTACTAGCATTACGCCCACGGCGTTGCCTGTGGAATCAGGACTTCAACAAAATGAAGAAAAAAATATAATAACGCGTAATTAGTACTCAAGATATGCAATAAATGTCTGATTTTTCTCACTGTTATGATACGTGCTTAATTTTAAAATTTAATTATTGATTTCTATTCTATGTAGTATTATACTAATACTATTTTTTTTAAAAACACTAAAATTAATAATTTTAAATGAATTTTCATTTTAAATTTGTAATAAACCAAGTCATTTAGTAAAATTTCGATTATACGTCGTTTCATTTATACGTATTTTTACGTCAGCCCTTGAAATACAGTTCTTTACTGTACTTTTAAATGTCAAATCATTGGCGGTGATTCGGGAGTGCAAAGGGGTTTAGCGGTCGTCCTTGTATTGGCGCTCCAACTTGTATTGTGATCCTTTCGCCTTGCTACTGTCTTCTATTCCAAGGGTAATAAAAATCTGAGTATTCGTGGCGGTCCCAACTTTCACAATTTTATGCAGGGGAATGACGCCTTTATTACAGAGTATACGAGAAAGTATAGGGGAGACAACATCTTAAACAATTTTCAATTGGCTTATGCCTCCAGTTCATGCCCAGTTGTGCCGGTCGTGCAAAACGTGCATATACGAAGGCGGCCAAACATATGGACGACGTAGCCGCCCCCAATTAATGCAGGTTCGGCGGGAGGCTTGTCGAATGTTGGCAACCTGCTTCAAAGAAAAGTGGGATTGGATTGGATTGGATATTGAAGTTTATTGGCGCAAGAGCCATATTTGACTATACTGCGCCAAACACACGGTTGATCTACAGGCACACGGTAAAATTTAAAATTGTTTAAATTCTAAAAAAAATTCAGTTAGTATGAAACATAATAAAATCTTCTGATAAAATCCAAATGCCATTAAAATCTAGTAATTGCATAAATATCGTGAAATGTTATCAGAAAGTGAAAACAATTTCTCAACAATGTTAAAGGAAAACGGACAATCAAAACTCACGAAAAAAAAGGTTCGAACAAGTAAAAATGTTTAAAAAACACTTAAAACAAACGTTGAAAAAGAATCGTTGTAGCCTTTTAACTTCATGTCTTTTCAAGTATTTGTCATGTACAGGGGTACTCAAATTAATGTCATAAAAAGCTTTAAAATCAACCCATCGAAATGGGCTCTTTTTTAGTCTTTGTTTCAGAATAGATTTGTCAATAGGGGTTTGATGTGCAGATGGTTGTTGATCTTCAACAACAGGAGGGCACTCTTCAATGGTTTCGTTCGGGTCATAATCTATTGCATCTTCAGCTGTGGACGACTCGATTTCATTATCAGTTTTGTTAATATAGCTGCCATCTACTAGCATAGATTCAGAGTCGGGATTCAAATGTGTGGATCCGACTTTATTAGTACGTTTTGGTTTCTTTAATGTATCTTCTGCTTGAAGAGATGTAATGACCTGCCTAATGGTAGAATTCGAAACCTGTAGAGGCGAGGTCGTCCAAATCTTAGAGCTTTCTGAGTGAAATTCATTTTGTTTAACATTTGTGGGTTCGGATTGTGTCTTAGTTTTTTTCTTTTTTGTGACCGTTTTAAAACCGGTCAAATCCTGTGAAGTTGAAGCATCATCACAGATTGGTATGGGAGCATTCTCTACAAAGAGAAGAGCATTCTCTACAAAGAAAAGTGGGCAAGTCACAGCATGTGAAATGTGGAGCTCTATTACACAGTACATCAATCAAAAGTCTTTGTAAGGTTCAGTGTTTGCTCTACAGTCTTAGTTATTGCTAAAAGCTCAAAAATGAAACTTAATAAGATCTCTAAAATTGCTATTAACCCTTTAAACGGCCATTTTTTTCTAATGGTGGTATAATAAAAATTACTTTGGTATTGAGATTAATTTAAGAAAAGAAATTCAATTAGCTTATTGGATGACATTATTTTTTTGTTAATTAATTCTATTAATTAATAATTAATTACCAAATCAAGACACGTTATGATTTGAGATGAGAAATTGGAACATCCAGGCCTTTTCTCCATCGAAAAATTTGACAAGAACTTACGCCAACCTTAAAAATTGCATTTAAGAATTGATGAACTTGATGGAAAGTAAACTTCCCACGTCCTTAGAAAGGGCTAAAAGAGGTAATAAAAAGCTTAAATCTGCTAATAGAAGATGACTCCAGAGATATAAAAACTAAAGTTGCAGCAAATTCTTTACTGGGCAACGCCCACTTTTAAGTTTAATTCTTTACATCAGAGGTAAACTACGGTAAGCAACAATTTTAACATTTTGCAGGAGAGCACGAAGTTCCAGAGTTCAATATACTGGAATGCACAATTTTTTTTTAAAAGCTGGGTTTTTTTCCCCCGACTTACAGTTTCGACAATTTGTCCATCCGAAAATGCGATCTTAAAATGCAAATACGATAAAAATATCAAGATTGGACTAACAATATTTTACCTCTAATGTTCAAATTTGATATGATATGATATCCTTACAAATTAGTGTTGCTAGTAAACTGCTACAATCTCCTAGGTCAACAATTAATGAATCTGCCAAGATCCTCAATAAAATTATCAGATTCCTCAATTAATCTAGATCTGATGCAGCCTTTAGCAAATATGATGGTTCAGCATTAGCGATTAATATTGATATAAACATCGAATTTTCTTTTAAATGGTCCCAGAAGAAAGTTCGTCTTTTCGATTACGAAAAGACATTGTTTAGTTTAGTTATATTAACATCCCATTTTGAAGCAACACGAGGGCTATTTTGGGTCGGACCTCTTAATTGTGTGCCTCGGCCATATGACGTGGACATTACCTGAGCTGTACCCCCTTCTCCAAGCTTCCGCACCACGTCAACGGGAGGATGTTTGGCCCCCTACGTATGATTTAGCGTGCAGCACGCCCAATACACGACGTATTTTCAGTGGAATTGGGTTTTCGAATCTGGAACCCACCGGCCCCAAGCCAACGCGGCCTCTTAGGAATGCATTGATAAACAGATAAAATAAAATATTATTTAAAGTTGTATTTTGTGTAATAATTGTAAATACCGCTTTCAGGGGACATACGATTGTTAAACCTCGAAAATTTTCGATTTTATGAAAAAAATATATATTATTCCATTGTCTTTTCTGAACAATTTGAAACAGCCCGCGTTAGAAAAATTCCAACAATTATGGAAGTTATGAAGGAAAATGCATCAGCTATTCAACGTAAACTTTGACTATGGCCATATCTTTAAAGAGCTACATCTCAAAATGTGTGTGTGTGTGTTTTTAATATTGCGCACACGATATCTCAAGAACTATTGAATATTTTTACATAAAAATTTTACTGAATATGTATTGTACTATGTTCTACAAAGTGAACCACAGTTTTGTACATATTTTCCCCAAAGAAGTTTTTGGGGGTGTTAGAAATGTTGAAATTTTAACAATTTTAAACATTTTTATTTTAAATTGGTATATAAAATAGAAATTAAATTTAAATGTCAATAAATTGAGGTTCAGTTTCTTAAACAGAGACTGTTTGGAGTACTTAAATACACAAAATATTGTGTTTAGACCAATATTTTATCCGTAACCATGCGCGCAAGGTGACTATCTAATTTTTTCTCCAAAAAGTTTACCCATATTTATTACTCTCTCAAATAAATACATATCAATATTAAAATTTGAAAATGTGTTTACAATAACAGAAAAAATAGATATTTTTCTAGGAAAAAATTAGTTTTTGAAATGTTTGGTTTTAGAGATATAATGTATCAAATTTGACAGTTTTTCCCCCATTCTTCGGAGGTTTCAAGGGCGTATGTCCCCTTCAATTCCGTTCAAGAAAGGTCTAACTCCTCAAACGAATGGAACACATTATATAAATTTTAACTGAATTCAGAAATATGTCCGAAGATGATATAAAATTTTTTGAGCATGCTTTTATATTTCCTTACAAGATTTTAATGGCGAATCAGTATCTAGGAGTGATGATGCTGATGGCTTGCTCTGAATGAATTAATGATGAACAAAATCATTCATGATTATATTACTCATCCTTTAAAACATTTGGAATTTATTGAAGCAAATAATTCAATTTCTGCGTTTTGCAATTTTTCTGGCGACTTAAGAATATAATTAACCATTCTAGTCAGAGTTGTAACAGGCAAAAGAAGTTTCTCTAAACTAAAACTAATTTAATCCGACATAAGATGTTGTAGTATTGTCTGCTACAAGAAATGTTCTCTTTTCCTTTTTCGCTTCCTTGGTGCAAGATTGTCGAGTGCCTAAGTGCAGGAGGACAGTTAAAAGGTCACTTTCTCCCCTCATTACGAGAGGGGGAGGCTATAAGGTCACTTTAAAATAGCGCCTGACAACAAGTGTGTCCAATCAGGCGTTGTTTTTCTGTGACGCAAGGCCAGGATGTGAAGAGGGGTTAGATCCCTTCACTTGAAAAAAGATTATTCGAGAATCGAGACGCGCTGCAGGATGATTTTTTGGAAGAAAGAAAAAAAATGGTGCATATACTTCGTTCCGGTGGGGACGGTTCGAATTGTATTCTTTTTGCTCAGTTTTTTGCACGAAAAAGAGTCTATAAATGCTCATTCATGTAAAGTCCCCCGTCTGGATTGTAGAATAAGGAGCGGACTTGTGTGATGGATAACAATTGACGAAGGAGGAATCCGACCATTTTGGAGATCTCAGGGACCGAACAGATAAGACCTTTTCCTTTATCAATATATTTTCTTTCATATTTCATGACAAACAATAGTGAAAAGTTATTGGATCCAATGCATCCCCCTCTTGATGAAAAAAAAGGAAACTTGAGGACTTTTTAAAAAATTTCTCGGACTTTTGAGTTTCCAGGTTAATACAATGTGTTTTTTTCCTACATTATGTTCTCGAATGTTGATCAACATTATTAGTTTAAGAAAAGGGGGCCACTGATAATATGTAGTCTAGAGACATATAAGTTAATGTCAATGATTGTTTTTTTTATGTATCAATATAAATAAACCTTATTTCCTTTTTTCAGGGGTAATTTTTTTGCATTCATGTCTGACATTATTAACTCTTCCTTTTTTTATATTTATGCATGATATCTTTCCTTTGTTTTTATTTTTAGTAAAAAGGATATTTAAAATATATACGAACAAATTAATTTAACAAATGCAATTTTTTAATCTAATGAACTGTAGTTTTATATATTTAAGTGCTTATATATTATATAATATCAAGTTAACAATTTATGTGTTTAAATATCAAGTTAACAATTTAACAATTTATGTGTTTAAATATCAAGTTAACAATTTAACAATTTATGTGTTCAAGTAATCAATTCATCAAGTAAACCACATAACAGATGTCGATGTGCCAAGAGAGGCTGAGTAATTTGGGTTTAATTGCAATAGAAAAAGTTTTTCAGAAGAAATTAACTTAGATGGCATCATATAATAATTATTGACGAACTTGCAAGTAAGAAAGCAAAGAGAATGCAATTTTAATTTAATATTTTACTTTGTAGAATAATTATCATACATATAATTTAATAATAAACCATTCCTTTTCAAATTATTTTACTATATATTTGCATATTCATATTTTGTTTTCGTATAAATAGCATTCACTTTTATCTTTATAATGTAAAGAAATAGACTTTTGCTAATTTTTTTATTTTCGAAAATATGAAGCGACGTCTTTTTCAAGAAAATAGGTCTATAATGGACGCTCACTTTATATTCGGGGCTTGACTGACGATTTAATTAAACTTGTCATCGACTCATTAACTGCGCAAGTCAATTTTTTTCTACGTACGAAGAAATGTTCTTTAATTTCTTTTGTTTACTTTAAGAAAATTATAAAGATTTTTAATTTTGAATACACTGGTTTAGAAAATGAATGAAATTATTATAGGGGGAGGTTGAAATAAAAGCGACTTCATCTCTAGAATCGGGCCTACTTTAGTTAGTCAGAATTTGAAGTCAAAGTGTCATCAATTTGAATTTTTTTGCCTTTTCTTTTGGTTCATTTTCGAGGCAATGAAAGCAATTCGAAAGTAATCTTTATTTTTTGATATAATACTATATTATAAAAAATCTTTAATATACATGTGTAGAGGGACGAGACTCATGTTTATATGGAATGCCGCTGTTGAAGAATTAATTCAATTTCAGGAACCATTTTTATTAGTTGTCTAAGTTCCACGACACAGTACATTAAAAGGTACAAGACGCAAGACACAGAACAACAACACACGACAAGTACACAGAAGAAGAAGAGAGAGAGGCATCATGGGAAAAACCCGGATGGCTCTAGTAGCACCACCTGCCATAAAAAGGAGAAGGCAGTGAATTGTAACCGATACACATGTATAAAAAAGTTTTTTAAATGTTTTTCTACCTATTTTTGTTATTTTAAAATTTTTTGGGGGAATTTAATTTTACTTCTCAGTTATCTTAATTATGGCGTTTCTAACATTAATTAAAAGTTTTACTGGGATTTATGCTTTAAATTAATTTGGGATGTTAATGGGTTAAAGCCGTGTTATTTTAGAAGCCTTACACCTGCTCTGATCTGTTAACCCCTTAGGAAGTCATTTCTAATATGGAAGTGAGAAGCTGTCATATAAGTAAACAGGTTCTTGCTTTCCTAGAGGGTATATAATGGTGCTGTTTTTCTTAATGCCCTCGGTAGGTCGTCCCTCCCTCTGAGGGGTCGTCGAATGTGTCGTTTGTAATGGGGCTATTGCCCAGATAGCATGTACACTTGCAGCAAGTTTGATTTTTCTTGATATTAGCTTGTCATGACAAACTTGATGTGGCAACTTTGCAGCAAACTTCCTGCAAAGTAACAAAAGCATAATCGACCAAAGCATATTATAGCACACTTACAGACAATCTTTATCTCTGTTTAAAAAAAACATCCGATTTTTAATAGCACCTCCTAGACCGTTCTTCTTTTTATTAACTCAATAAATCAATGATAATTTGTAAAAAAACCTAACATTTTTATAAAAAAAATTTTGAAAAATTATTCATCTTTTTACTAAATATAGATCTTGCACTTTAAAGAAAACTTTATCGCATTTTTCTTAATGTTGAAATTTTAACGTTCCTAAACAAAATTAAACCTAAAAAACAGTCAATGTTTATCGAAAAATAATAACTTACATTTTTGTCCCATTTTAAAAGTAATTACTTTTGAATCCTAATTTCATAATTTATTTTACTAGCAAAACGTAGTTATTAGCGAAAATCGCTCTCTCTTTGACTTCATATCATATTCTCGCCTCAAAATTTAAAAAATTAATGAAATCAAGAAAACAGTTTAAAATAAATCGCAGATGTACGATCTATTAGCGCAATCTATCTTCTCCTACCGAAGTCGAGCTTGCCGAGTGGTTGAGACGACAGGTTTAGGAAGCGGGATGTCGGGGGTTCGAATCCAGGGTTGTCTTCGCACTCTGTTTTTGCTATAGTTTGCAGTGCGTTTGACGCGTCAAGCTTGTGACAAGTTTGACGCGTGGTGACTAACTCGTTTGCGGTAACTTGTTTCAAGCGTGTGCTCTTGCCATGTCAATCTTGTTGCAAATTTGCAGAGCAAGATTGCTGCAACTTTGCTGTAAACTAAAATTGCTATCTGGGTATGCTTCGGCCATAGGGTCCAATTTTGATATTCGCGGAGGCAGGGTTTTTCAGTTCGCCGAGATTCTGCGGCAAGGCGAGAGGTTATTCCTACTGCGTTTATTGTGTACATGAACTTCTCTAATGGGATCAAGTCACATGGCATCATAGTCGCATGAAAAACGCAACTGTCCACCTCAGATAATACTCAACTGCACGTTGTCGTAAGCGTTGTTGTTACTTTCGTATTTCCAGTGTGAAATGCGCAGTTGATTTCAACATTAAAATGATGCGGCGCATTTTACTTGTTTTAAATGTGTCCGTCCAATAGCATGTTAGCTCCCTAAACCCCACCATCTCATCGGTTTCGCCATCCCTAATAGCACAAAGATATTGTACAATATTGTACGATGTTGAACAATATTCGCAATATTGTATAATATTGTACAATATTATATAATATAGAACAATATTGTACAATATCGGGCAACATGCTGTACTACCTGGGATTTGAAGTGTCAGAATAAATAACCAAATCTACTAGTAAAAACAAATTGGTGATTGATTGATTGATTGAAATGTGGAGAGATGGGATTTTTAGCAACAATGGCCATTATCCCCTAATGCCAAAACGATGCTCGCAATAAATGTCCAAAACGATGCACTCAAGAAATGTCCAAAACGATGCACTCAAGAAATGTCCAAAACGATGCACTCAAGAAATGTCCAAAACGATGCACTCAAGAAATGTCCAAAACGATGCACTCAAGAAATGTCCAAAACGATGCACTCAAGAAATGTCCAAAACGATGCACTCAAGAAATGTCCTAAACGATGCACTCAAGAAATGTAAAAAAAACGATGCACTCAATAAATGTCAAAAGACTTCAGGGATTGGAGAAGAATCCTAAGATGCCGTTTATCAGAAACAGCGTTTTGAAAAAAGGCTTTTAAAGATGGACACAATTGAAGATCAAAATTAAGTTTTGCACAGAGGATTGACCTATGATTTGAGTATTTGGAACAGAACAAAATAATGTGTTCAATGTTATTGTCACGATTACAAATTTGACAACGAGGGTTATTGTGTAGACCAAATCTATGCAAAAGTGCCGGAGTAATAATCATCCGGGTTAAAAGTCGTGCAATAATGATATCCTCTCTTCTATTTTTGAGCCAAGGGGTAAGAGTTAACTTGGTGGGAATATCGCCAATAGATTCTTGATATTTGCTATTTTGAAAGGAATGATTCGTTTTTTGAAGAGAAATGGTTTGAAAATGAGAAATTATATCTTCAGAAGCAATCCACTCTATAAATGGGTGGGACTCCGTGACCGTTTTTGCGAGTAAATCCGCCTTTTCATTCCAATGGATCCAAGAATGCCCTGGAGTCCACACCAAACATATTTTTTGATTAAAATTTTTCCTAACAAAAATTTTTCCAGCTAATCTGTGAATGACCTTCGGAGATTTGATTGTAAGGCATTTTAAAGCTTGTAGAACTGAATAGCTGTCTGTCAACAATAATAAGTTTTTATCTGTGACTGAAAGTTCATCAAGGGCTTGACAAATTGCCAAGGCTTCCGCCGTAAAGATGGAATTGATGGGGTGGATTCTATAGACAAAAGATTGCAGGTTAGAGATACCCGCGATAGAAGTGAAAGAACGTGATTTGGATGCGTCCGTAGCAATGATATGATAGTCATAAAATTCATTCGATACAGCTTCTTCAAAGAGGTCCTTGATCAAGAAAACAGGGTGATCTTTATTTTGGAAACTAAAATCTGAAAGGTGAATTTCACAAACATTATTTCGAGAGAAGAGGGTATCAGGAAAGGAAATAATATGATCTGTAGAAGTGTCCAGATCTGCAAACAAATTAGCCATCAATACTTCATCTTTTTTAATTAATTTGA
>BGPR01019264.1:0-29579 GCA_013235015.1 Araneus ventricosus
AGCTAATTGGTTAGATCACTTTGAAAACATTTCCCAATTGTTTAGTCTGTCAGATTTACAAAAGTTTATCTTTGCTAAAAGGTCGCTTGGCGGAACTGCCGCTCTTTTTGTAAGAACGGAACCACAAATTAATTCGTGGCAAAAATTGAAACAAGCGTTGATCGATGAATTTTCTTTCGAGATAAATTCAGCTCATTTGCATGAACTCTTGAGTAAAAGAAAAATGAGGGATTCTGAATCCGCTCCAGAATACTTTTTAAAAATGAAAGAATTATGCAGTTCTGGTAAAATTGAAGATGCCGCTTTAATGTATTATGTGATTAAAGGTATCAATGATAGGCAAGAAAACAAAACAATTTTGTACGGATGTAAGAATTTATTTGAATTTAAAGAAAAACTTAAAGTTTATGAAGCAATAAAGAGTGATTACGCGAAAAGTAAAGCCGTTTTTGATAAAACCAAAGCAAGATATGATTCCAATCCTAGATTTAATTCTTTTGATAAATTAAAACCGAAACAAGGGCATGATGATAGATTCAACTCTAAAAACGAAAGTGCAAATAAAGTAAAATCAAGTGGTGGGTTTGAAAGAATGAAATATAATAATTTTGAAAGTCGCAAGAGTAAATTTTGTTTTAACTGTGGTGACCCAAATCATATCTCACGATTCTGTGTACATAAGGATAAAGGATTTAAATGTTCTGAATGTGGAACCTTCGGACATAAAGCTTCAGAATGTGATAAAACGAAGTCTAAACCAGAAGTAGCCACCTTGGACGTTAAATTCAAACCAAGGCTTGACAATAAAGTAACAATTGAAGATATAAGCGTTAATTCACTTATCGATACTGGAAGTCAAGCGACGTTGCTTCGTAAATCAGTGTTTGATAAATTAAATATGTGTAAATTGTACCCATTGAATCTCTCTTTAAGTGGATTTGGTAAATGCAAAGTAAACCCATTAGGTTATTTTAAGGGTAACATTAAAATTGATGATTTCAAGTGTAATGCAGATATATATGTTGTAGAAAATAATGTTATGTCTTATGATGTGATTGTTGGTATGAATGTATTAATGCAAGGTGAGACGGTAATTAATGAAAATAGAATTGTGATTAAAGAAAAATTTCAGCGTATAGAGGAAGTTGACTCATTATCCGTCCTACCAATTGATGTAACCCTTAACGAAGTTGAACTAAACATTGGACCTGACGTTCCAAATATTTTTAAAGATAAGGTACAACAATCAATTTTAAATTATGTACCGCACAAAACTAAAACAACAAATGTTGAATTGAACATTTTGGTAAAAAGTAATGAACCTATTTCCCATCAGCCTCGTAGATTACCGTTTTCAGAGAAAAAAATTGTCCAAACTCAAGTAGCTGAATGGTTAGAACAAGGGATTGTAGAACCATGTTCTTCAGAATACAGTAGCCCAGTGGTAATCGTCCGAAAGAAAGATGGAACCCCTCGAGTTTGCATCGATTATAGGAAATTAAATAAAGTCGTTGTGAAGGATAGATTTCCCCTTCCATTAATCGAGGATATTTTAGACAGATTGCAAGGATCACGCGTCTTCAGTACTATCGATCTTAAGAATGCATTCTTCCATGTTGATGTAAACAAAGATAGTAGAAAATATACCTCTTTCGTCACCCATGAAGGCCAATATCAATTTCTTAAAGTCCCTTTTGGATTATGTAATTCTCCAGCCGTGTTTCAAAGATACATTAACACCATTTTTCGACCTTTAATTAATGATGGTATTGTTCTCCCGTACTTGGATGACATCATCATTTTATCCTCCTCATTTGAAGAAGGAATTGAACGAGTCGAACGTGTTCTAAGCATTGCCAGTGAATATGGACTAGAGATCAACTTTAACAAATCTCATTTTTTGAAGAAGCGCATTGAATTCTTGGGCCATGTCGTTGAAGACGGTAAAATCTTCCCATCTACTCTAAAAACTAAAGCTGTCCTTAATTTTCCGGAACCAGCTAATCTAAAACAAATTCATAGTTTCTTAGGACTCACCGGATATTTCCGAAAGTTTATACCAAAATACTCCACTATTGCCAGACCATTAAGTGATCTCTTGAAGAAAGACCGAAAGTTTAAATTTGGTGAAGAGGAAAGAATCTCATTTAATCAATTAAAATTAATGTTAGCTGAAAAACCTGTATTAAGAATTTATAACCCTAATTACGAAACTGAATTGCACACTGACGCTAGCTTAGAGGGATACGGAGCTATTTTAATGCAAAAATCCCCTGATGATAAAAACTTCCATCCTACCTATTACATGAGTAAGAAAACAACAGACGCCGAGAAGAAATATTCTAGTTATGAACTTGAGGCTCTTGCTGTGATAGAGGCTGTAAAGAAATTTCGTGTTTACCTATTAGGAATTCCTTTCAAAATTGTAACAGACTGTTCCGCGCTCGAAAAAACTATGCAAAAAAAAGACTTGGTTACTCGCGTTGCACGTTGGGCTTTATTGCTGGAAGAATTCGATTACGTCATTGAGCATCGTTCTGGTACACGGATGACTCATGTTGATGCCCTAAGTAGATCTCCCATAGACATATTTTGTATCTCATTTGATAACATTTTACCCAGATTAAAATCAGCTCAAGATAATGACAATGAAATAAAAGCAATAAAAGAATTATTAAAAATTTCTGCTTACGAAAACTATTGCGATCGAAACGGAATTTTGTATAAATTTGTTGAGGGTAAAGAATTAGTAGTTGTGCCTGACAGTATGCAAACCGAAATTATAAGAAATGCACATGAAAGAGGACATACTGGAGTTAAATACACCGAGAAACACCTTCAAGATTATTATTACATCCGCAAACTTAGACAAAAAGTAGAGAAGATCATATCCAACTGCGTCCATTGTATCCTGATAAATCAGAAAAGAGGAAAGAAGGAGGGTCTTCTGCACCCGTTACAAAAAGAAGACACGCCGTTGCACACGTATCACATCGATCATCTTGGACCTTTGGAGAGTACGAATAAAAATTATAAATACGTTTTGGCAATCATCGACGCATTTACTAAATTTATATGGATTTATCCTACAAAAAGCACAACATCAGCTGAAGTGATAGCAAAGTTGGAAATTCAAAAAGCTGTGTTTGGAAGCCCTTTCCAAATAATCTCTGATAGAGGTACAGCTTTTACCTCTGGTGATTTTGCCGATTATTGTGCCAAAGAAGAAATAAAACATCATGCAATTACAACTGGCCTGCCAAGAGCCAATGGACAGATTGAACGTATCAACCAGACCATCATATCAGTTCTTTCAAAATTATCCCTAGAAAATCCAAACAAGTGGTATAAGTTCACAAATGAACTACAGCAAACGATAAATTCCACCTATCAACGAAGTATCGACACCACACCTTTCGAATTGCTTTTTGGTACTAAGATGAATACTGGAGGCTTAGATAAGCTCAAAGAACTGGTCGAAGCTGAATTCCAAGCCAATTTTGAAGCTCAAAGAGAAGAACTGAGAAAGCATGCGAAGCAGCAAATCTTCAAGATTCAAGAAGAAAACCGGAAAACGTACAATTTAAGAAGACGAGAACCAAAACCCTACAGAGTTGGAGATCTTGTTGCCATCAAAAGAACTCAGTATGGACCAAACCTGAAACTTAAGCCGAAGTATTTTGGACCCTACAGTATCATGAGAGCAAAAGGAGGAAATACCTATGACGTTATCAAAGAGGGAAACCACGAAGGACCCAATTTTACGACAACATGTGCTGAATACTTGAAACCCTGGAACACCATGTTGGAACTCTAATATCATGAACTCTTTTTTCTTTTTCAGAACTTTGTAATATTCGATTTCTGCTGTGTTTCTTTTTCTTTCTGTTTTGTTTGTATAATTGCAGTGTCGTCTGGAGGACCAGCCGAATCCAGGAAGGCCGAGATTGTGGTGCCAGACTGGTGGCATCCCACGTCATTCCCGCCGCGCCTCTAGCGGATCTAAGGAGAACCCGGCAGTTGACGCTGTGACATCCAGACGGGATGTTCGAAAAAGAACTACGCTTGCTTAACAGACAATTTTAACGACGTAATGATGTGTAACCTCTGCAGCTACAGTTGATGTTCTGACATCCAGACGGGATGTTCGCAAAAGACGCTTGCTCCAAAGACGATTGCGACGAAGGGAATGTGTGTGACTCTTCAACGATTATTACTTTGTGTTCTTGTGTTTATCATCTGTACATAGCCACTCATTTATCAAGCCATTTAACTGTAATTAGAAATCATCATTAAATCTTTTCATTCAAAAACTTGTCTTCAGTTGGCCATCCCTGACACCCACATATATATATATATATATATATATGTATATAGCGTTTTTGCCCATGTTATCTTGTGAACACGATAACTGGAGTAATTTTGATTTTGTTTCAACTAGAGTGAGATAGGTTGTAAGGATAATGAAAATGTCGGTCGAGTTCGTAGATGGGCTATCCAGCTCAAAGGGGGTGGAGACGGTCGGGGTTGAAATTTTCATTTTCCCCATAGTTCTTTTCCAATTGAAGATAGAAAGAAAATTCAAATTAGGCGAATTATTGTCTTATCATAATGAACAACTTTTATATACCAAGTTTTTTTGATAGCTGCAATTGCTTAGAAGTTATGAGCCGAAATGTAATTTTCTGCCTCCCTCCAAATTAAAATTGTCTTTTAACTTATGCATGTTACACCTTGTTTAAAAGCTCTCGTCATTTGCAGTCTCTTCCACTTTCTTTCATTCTTTCAACTGCAATCATAATGAAAATAGAGGGCGAAATGTTCTTTTCATTATATCTCCAAACAAAAGGCCGACTTGCCGACTGGGATTTTTTTTTTATAATTCCTAGTTTTAGGTAGATAAATGAAACAAAAATTTAGATTTTTTCCCGCAAAAAAGTAGAGGGGCGAATGTCTCCCCCGAGTCGCCGCTACTGAAATCTTACGATCAGTTTTGAAAACTTAAACACATCATTTCACGAACAAGCGGTGAAGAGCCAAAAGTGGAACACCACCTGTACGAAATGGTTCGTGAAGGAAGAGACAGTTGTAAACAGCATTTGTACCCCGTGATGAGTTCCCCGTAATTGGCATGTTCGCATATACCACCCACGGTGGCGATCGAAGCTCGACGCTTCCGGCAATAAAATCGACACCTAATATATCTCATCCAAGGTTAATCACTGTCATTTCTTCGGCACCGAATATTATTTTTGCCTCTGATTTAAGAAGGGGTGGAATGCCCCTAAATGCCCCTTTCGCTTCACCTATGCTTTCTTAAGAAATTAGGTTTGATAGAAAACACTTAATTCAAAAACTTCTTCAATAAATAGATAAAATATAAATTTCATTGCAAATGGTTTGATATTGCATTAAAAAATTATTGCATGCATACAGAGTTTTGAAAAACTTACTACAACAAGAAAATCACTTTCATTCGAGAGATTTCCCGTCAAATTTGACGTGTTTAAATAGATATATATGCGAGAGAAATGTTTAACATAGATTGAAAACAAATAAAATAAACATATGTTTTACGATAGGAAATATTTTTTTTATTTTCATATTTCTTTATTCAAAAAACCTCATGGTAAAGAACATTCCGTATGAAGTATTTTTGGTTGTTTAAAAATTTTCCTTCTAGATGTCTAATCAAAACAAATCACTTCTCTGCTTGTCAAACGTTGCCAAAAATATTATCAAATTATATCTTCACGATTGCAATAAATAATCAGATGGATCGTAGCGTCCAAACTATATCACGCGTATGATATACCACTGTCGTAAATTACTACTTTCTATTAAAAAAAGGAAATTAATTTGAAATATATGATTACTATAATTTAAAATTTCTCGGGAACTATTGATAATAGCGAGATAATTTTTGATATCAATCGATAAAAAATTTTATTTCACTATTTTAGAGCTTTTAAATTTGAAATTGAAACGACAATTACTTTTTAAATTTAAAATTACTGAAATTTATGTTCTAACTATGAAATAATGCTGTTTAACGTTTCGATGCATCCCGCGAATTTCATTGTTGGTGACGTCAGAGCATTACCGGATCAGTGAGAGACAGATCTCGGCTATTATATTAGTAATAAGAATTAACGTATCTCTTATTCCACATAAATTTCAGGCACAACTAGGAATGCAATTAAAATCAAAATTAAATCTGTAAGATCTCGTATTGATTTGCTGTGAAACAAAAGTAGTAAGGTAAAAGTCATCTGCTTAATGATTGTGGAATATTAATTAGAAAAAAATAGTAAAATTTGTTAAAAAAATTTCTTTAAGAAAAATGAGAGAATAACCAATTATTAAAAATAAATCATACGCATACTAGAATTATTAGAAGAATGGAATGGTTAAATTTAGAAAATTGTCTTCCAAACAATTTGTAGTATTAGAAATATTTTTCAGCATTGAATAAAAAATATCCTTCAAAACTTTTTTACTAGTAATTAAAAAAAAAATTTTCGCTTTCTACTCTAAAAGAATCAACAGTGAGAGATTTTGTCACGATACGATTATTTAACAAGATAAAAATCATTGTTTATTTTTTCGCAAGAAATGTGTTTGATTAATTGTTTTTCATAACATCTTCCACATGAATCCATATTTCAGTATTTTGAGTAAATACTATTCGAAATGGAAAATATACATTTGTTGTCCAAATTTTCCTTAATACTGTCTATGATTAATATTCTAAGTAAATGCATGAATTTCAATGCGAATAATTATGAAATTCTTTTAGAACTAGACAAAAGAAGGTTTGTCTTTGCATTATTTATATAGTTGTCATGTACAATGCTTGTTTGATCAAAAAGTTTGATGTTTACAAGACTTTAAGCAAACTAAATTTGCCAATTTTTTTCTGAGTTAAGTGAAATTAAAAATTATCATTGAATTGTGATATTTAAACATAAATTATTAGTTATCTGCAATCAAGAAATATTTAAACACATTTTTTTATTATAAAGGGGCCAATTACTAGTTAGTTTTTCCTTTTTCTTTTAGTTTATACTTTGACATTTAAAAATATTTCCATAGATAATTCATAAAATCATTTAACACAAAATCCGGAAAATATTTTAAAAACAAAAATGTATGCAAAAAACATGCAATCATAAGAATTCGAAAAAGTTTACTAGATAAGAACGATTTAATATGGAATTGAAAAAAGAAGAAAAAGAAATCCATTTAATAAACCTTTTGATAGATAACGGTGCATTTACAAATGCAACCAATTATCGTATTGCAAAGAAAAGAAAGCCCTTCGCATTAATATATTTAAAGAAAGCAATTATCGTTTCATTTCTTTCCAAATTAAAATAAATGGCAAACACGTTAATGACTGTAATTAACAGTAAAGATACTTTTATTTGAAACGTTACGAGAGCGCTTAAATAATTATCTGTTTTTTTCCATTCCTCTTTCAATTTCCTTAACAAATAATCAACGCAGAACTCTCTCAGGTGAAAGAGCGGGAAAAAAATCATTTAACTTTTCTTTCAATCAATAACTCTTTTCTCAAACAAAACACAATTTCGGAGAGGAGGAAAATCAAAGCTTTAGATGTCATTTACAGCTAACTCGTTTCGGAAATCCAATTTAAGAATCTTTAATCTTCTTAGTAGGGGAAATCATTGATAATATGCAATATTTCTTTTTTTAATGGCATCACTCGGGAAATCGTACGAAACCTTAGCTGATTGCCAGATTTCGTTTCTTCATTTCTAGCGTTGTTGCATCGAACATTTACGAAAGAACTCAACATTTTCAATTTACACCAACAGTGGAGGAAAAATCACTCCTATTTTAATGCTTTTTCTCCTACTTTTTTTATCCTATTTTATATTTGAAACGAAATAGTTTTGCTTGTAGCCAAAACGAACCATTCCAAATAACTTTGAGCACAGAAGTTGAAATGATTCTCAACACGTCAAGAATCACTCTAACACGTGATTTTTGACGAGATACATCAATGCATGAAGATTGGAAGAAACACACAACAAAAGAAAAAGTATGTAAAATCTAAAATCAAAGCTGTAGGTACAATGCCTGAAATACTTGATAGAACAATCCAGTTTCCTCTTTTGGATGAAATTCTTGTGATTTGTTTATATTTACTCTCTTGTAAAAGTGTGTTCGTAATTTTGTTGTTTTTTGTTCCATCGCATTTGAAGTTCGACGAGATATATTTTTCATGGGGAAATAGAGGGAACTTTCATAAAATATGAGGTGTAACTTATCGATGTATTTAGTTGTTTAAAAGGTGGAATGTTTTGTTTCGTTGGAAAGAATGAAGAAAATCGGTAAATAAAATGAAACTGTTAATTGTTTGTCTCAAAGAGTTCAAATTTTTTAAAAAATTGTATAAAAATATACTTAACCATCGATTTTTATGACATTCGCAATGCACGCTTCATTCTTAATGTGTTTGAACAATTGTGGAAAACTTCCATCTATCTATTTACATGGATTTGCATTTCATTATAAACATGTTTATACTAATGAATAATGGAAGTATTAAGAAATTCAAAATTCTTGTAATTCCAAAAATTTGTCTTTGACTCTTTTTTTAATTACATAGCGGTTTCAATATTTTTTAAGATCAGAGAGCACAGTTAATTGAAGACTTATGCATTTTTTTCTTTTCCATTCTGTTTTTTTCTATTTTAGCATAGATTTAAGGACATGGAAAAATTTAAAAAAAATTAGTTAAAATTGTTGGAGTTTTATTTTTTCATAGGTGATTTTTACTTACAGGAAAATTATTCAAATTATGCACTTTAACACTTACGCATTATGAATTTAAACTTTATTTTTTCTAAGTATGACAGGATTTGTTTGATTTTTGAGCTGATTTTTATTTGCAGATATTTATGTTTAATATTCATTTATTTAGTTAAATTGGCAACAATTGAAATAAAACTTTCAAGATTTTACAAAAATCGTTTTCTATCATTCTTTAATTTTTTAGTTGCTTTTCTCTTGTATATGTTACTGTGAAAGACCGATATCTGGCAAATGTCGAGATTCTCCGGTCGGTGAATGTTGATAATCTCCGGCGAATGTTTGTGGCATGTGTCGACATTCACCGGTGAAAGCCGACATTCTCCAATTTCGGTCTTTCAAAGTAACATATATATGAATATCGTCATTCATAGGCCAGAATTTCAGAAATCACTTAAAAATTTTTCAGTTGAAAGTTTTCTTTCTGATAGAGAACAGCCGAAGGGGTTTAACGTGCAGTAAAGTTTACGGTGTTTTGTTGAAAAGACATACCTAATTCATCCGAGTTTCGATCCCATTACAAATTCGGTTCTTAGAAGCATAAGATGGTATACGGTCCCCCTGGTAGACTGTCAGACCTTCAGACGAAACCCTTTTACCCGGGGAGACATAAACTCGCCATACACCTTTTTTCGTGCATTTTAACGGTTTCAATCACGCCTTTCACATGGTTTTCTAATTTAACTGTTTAACTCTTTCAGAATAGGGCTCTCTCAACTGATTCTCTACCCAGACCACCCTTTTTTTCATTCCGACAAGTTTTTCCGCGATCTGCTCGCTCCCGCAAACACAAACTTTCCGGAAATATCGAAGTGTTTGCATGGGAATATTCAAAACGGTACCACACAGTGAGATAGAATAGGGTTCTGAAAGAGGCGAACTGGAAGTTTTTATTAGACAGCACCATGAAGTTTTTTTAGTGGCTCTTATGAACCTGTCGCAGTCTCATTATGAATAATAATGCTGAATTTTTTAAAGTATAGATTATTTCATCTTGGTTGTTTATATTTATCATAGTGAAATCGAAACAAACTTTTATGAAGTTTGTAGTGCTGTTGTAAGTAAAATTTGCCGTGATATTTGCAAATGAAATATTTGTAATGAAGACCAGTATTTTTCATTGTAACATTAATATGGTATTCTGATACTATTTAACAATCAAACATGATATATGATTGAGTATCATCATGCAATAGGTGAGTAAAATTAACTCTGAAATATTTATTTTATTCTTACCTCCACATCAAAATTTCAACTTTATGAACAGTAATTTTTTTTATTGATTTGCTAACTTTATAATTTTATCGTGCCTTTAACTTATTGATTAATATAATTAATTTATAAAAATATATAGTGATATTTTTGGATTTCTATTAACTATATTACAGAAACCACACTGAAAAGATTATATTCCTATAAAAATTTTAAAATATGTTTTTAAAAGATGAAAACACAAAAATACGGAATGGAGTTATAAATCAAAAAGATTATAGTTTCATAATTGTTTTTGAGGAAGTATATTTAGATTTTGAATATGGTAAATCTGTATGTTTTCTCCCAAATTGAAACAATAATAACACAATAGTATGCGCTTTTACGAGAGCAATTCTACATTTTTAAAAACATCTTTTATTGTCTATATTATTAATTTCTGATATTATCTTAATCATCTAATTTTCAAAGTAAAGAGTTTATATTTTTAAGTAAATTTGTTTAAATAAATGTAGCCGGGTAAGGCATATTTAATTAATTAATTAATATATCACATTTCAGTCCATTTCATACCTTAATGTGTATATTTAGACACTTAAAAATACCTTAATGTGTATACTGAGCCGTTTAAAAAAGTATTATTGAAGTTTACTTTTTAACAGATATTAACGGATTAACATATCTCATTAAATCTCATTACAAACTTCAATGTAAATATTTTAACTTAAAAATTTCAAAGATATAGTAATTATTCATGCGTTTTTAAGAAAAAATAATGAAAGCAACAAAAGTAACCAATTCCATATTCATAAAACATAAGAAAATTTGCAGCAAAATATATTGGAACTTTTCTGCTTAGCCGGAAGACATTTTCCATCACAGCGAGACTGTCTTAAGAAAATAAGTAAATCACAGACGCTTCTCTTTGTTTTCATATCATACTTTTCTTCGTGAGTTTCAATTTTACTGTATCATCCGCCGCTCAGAAACGATGGTTCTGAGAGAAAGAAAGGATTTGATTGTATTTTTTCCCTTTATATATTTTTTCGTGTGTTTACACATGCATCCGGATGTGTGCTACTGTTATCCCTAAAACTCATCACTGATATTTCCTCCATACTTGTAAAGTTCTATCTCCGAACCAAATAGTTTTTCCATTTCATTTTTGCATTCGTTTATGATATGTGCTATTCAAAATGTTATTTGCATTTCGAAAGGGATGGAAAATTTTATAAGTTTCTCTGTTTTTCGCACGCTTTCTCATTCGTAATGCGTGCGGACGAGTTTAAACTCTATCAAATATTTCGAGAGTGTTCCTAGAATTTTTGAACGTTATTGGTGGCTGAAAGGTGAGGGGATTGGGGAAAGGTTTGTTTGGAATTGAATATAAATCTATCGGTTCATGATATAATCTCTCCGAGATATTTATCTGTATGTATATACACATTTTTAATTTTTTTCTTACAAATAAAAAGAAAAAATTTAAAAATAGGTATTATTTTCATTGATAAAGAATTCTAGGTTCGAAATAAGTCAAATTTTCGTTTTTAAATTTGGGTAATAATAATGAAACAACCTTCTATATTGAAAGAATTTATCGAAAATACTGTTGTTACGAGTTCAAAAATATTACCTCTTTAAGAATTGTTAAATTCTTATAATGCAAATAATAACTTAAAAAATAAAGATCTGCACTGGCTTGGATAGCTAGAGAAAGGCCGAGTTTTAAGTTGGACTCAAAATTTTCTTATATTTCTCACTGCTCAGACTAGCAACTTTTAATACGGTTAATATAAGCACGAGATATACGATGCATTTTTTTTTATTTTAATAAAATTGAATAAAATGAATTTATGATATTTGAAGAATTATAGAACATTTTATTTTTCGAATGTTTTTCAGTTTCATTCGAAAGTTATAGCAATAATTATAGTTCACTCACTTTTCTAATATTATTTTTGCAGAAGGAAAAACAGAAAAAAATGAAACTATTTGAGTAGAAAATTTTAGAGCTAGATAGAATCAGCAAAGTTAAGTTGAAAATGTTCTGGTTTTTCTGGACCGAAAACATATAAAGAGTAAATTTCGGACTCGAAATTTACCATAGTCCTTAATTTACCTTTGAAAACCATATACTTGAGGTATCATATGGAGTTTTAAGAACCACCTCGCTGTAAATTACATCGTTATTTTAGTCACATGCATCAAATGCTCAAAATGTATTGAAATATTAAATCCACGCTGCGAGCTAAGTGATTTAACGTATGACTAATGGTATGACTGTTCGGAATGAAGTTTACAGCAGAAAGAGGAAACACGCATATACTCACTGATGACACCCACAGCTGATAATGAATTTTTCATGACCTTGATAAATGAAAACATTCAGTCACTGGCTCAAAAATATATCCTGATTTAATTAATTGTTTGATTCATTTCTTTTATGTAATGATGTACAGTCAAAATGCGAGAGATATAAGACAGTTTATCGAGCCTACGTAAACAGAACTGTCGTCCAGGCGAGAAGGACGGTGAGAAGTCAACTCTTAGGAGAGAAAGACATGATGAGTCTCGTGCAGCGATGTATTTCGGTGAAGTCAAGTTACAAATTTACAAACTTCACCTATAGCGATGATATAAAATTTAAGTTTCGTTTCGTTTAGTTATTTTAACGTTACGCTTTTGAAGCAATACGTTGATAATTTTAAGATATACCTCGTAATTTCGAATCGTGATCGAATGAAGATGCAAAATAATACGCCTCCACATCTTGGAAGATATGATGCTCAATGCATTGGAAGATATTGCCCACATATTGGAAAATTTTTTGGACTAACACTTTATCACTGATAGAGTAATTAGACGTATTCTACCCACTGAATTTCTACTATGTTGTTCTGACCTGACTCCATGCGATTTCTGTTTGCTTTGGTACCTAATGGATGTGATGTAACTTGGAATAACTCCAACTTTAGCAGAACTAAGACCTTAATTAAGAAGTAGTGCTTTTTCTTCATTCGTACTTTTTTTCATATATCTCCATTTTTTGCATTTTTGCACATTACATTATATGTGCAAAACCTAAAAGCAATATAAAATAACTTTTCAAAATACTTCTTAAGGATATAAAAATAATAACAGAGGCAGATGTCATTATTTGTTACAAAAAGTATTTTTCATTATCAAAAACTTTACATTAAAATTCTCACGCAATGCCAATGTTCTTTCTTTCATAGAACATGAATTTCAAATCGCTTTCTGTTTTTTATTTCAACTTTTAATTATCAGTTTCATTTTAACTTCTATTATTCATTATAGGAACATTTTTTTCAATTAACATCAATTTTTGTCATTATATATAATTTACTTTTGATTATATCGTTCTTTTAAAGTTTACGAGTTCGTATTGAAGCAAACTGATATGCCTTAGGAAATAAAAACAACTCCATAATAATCAGAATAATACATCGTATGGTTGGAGGAAATCTGATTAATTTCAATTACTTTTCTTAACGTATTGTCTCAATCTCAACCCAGGTGTCTCAAAAAATGCCGTTGGCAGCAACTCATAATGTGAAAAAACTGACTGCATTGTTATTACAAAGACTTGGAAAATATCTAAGTGAATAATTATCGTCGAACGCAGATGCCAAACAATAATTGTTGGTCTGCCCAAGCTTTTAGGTTAATGCATCACCTAAGTACATACCTGCCTGCCTTTGAATTAATTTCGGCCCTGCCTCTCAAATCTCACTTCCCGATGTCTTAATTCGCGTCCGTAGCTTCGGAATGAATAAACGCACATTGTAATGAAGACATTAGAAATAATAAAGCGTACCTCATGGAAGCATTAAGGTAGCAAGACCGGTCATTGGCTAATGGGGACTTTATGGTAATGTCTCCCGTAATTCCATCCTTTGTCTGCGAAGCCTTCATTCTGACTAACAATCACACTCATCCTCAGAGTGCCTTGATTTATCCTGCCGGGTCCTCTCCGTGACAATTTGTGTAAAGAGCTCTTCTGTCGGGGAAATAATCAGAGGTGCCAGCCTGCAAACAGCCTGGGGGGCGTTCGTTGAAAGTTATGATTTTCTGAGTATTTTGAGGCAGGTTTCTAGTGGCTCTCATGAGGATAATGCCCTAAAATGATGATGTTTCTTCTCTCTTGGAAAGAAGTTCTCATGTGATGTTTGGAAAACAACGTCTTATTACCTTTTGACGTAAATTTATGAGAATGGCAATAAAAAGTGGTTGCAAAATGATGGACATCGTTGTTACATCAGAAAATCCTTTCTAAACTGAAAAACATTTTATTAACTTCTGACGTAAATTTATGAGAATGGCAATAAAAAGTAGTTGCAAAACTCGGGACATCGTTGTTACATCAGAAAAACGTCTTATTACCTTTTGACGTAAATTTATGCGAATGGCAATAAAAAGTAGTTGCAAAATGATGGACATTGTTGTTAATCTTTTCTAAACTGAAAAACGTCTTATTACCTTTTGACGTAAATTTATGAGAATGGCAATAAAAAGTGGTTGCAAAATGATGCTGGACATCGTTGTTACATCAGAAAATCTTTTTTAAACTGAAAAAAAATTGTTGGAAATAACAATAAATAAAATAAGTTTGCCTGCTCAGAGCATTCTGCATCTGCAACTTACAGTTGGATTGACATCAAATTTTGTACACACTCTATTCTAAGTATGCATTCAACGATTCCGCAGTAAAAAATTAGTTACAAAATTATATACCGTGAAAAAGCTTACAGTATATTGAAAAACGCATTTATTTTGTTGTTACTAATCCCTCTCTGTCTAGCGGCAGCTAGACACCATCCATGAGCCCACTCACCCTCAAGAAATCGAGAGCAAGCAAAGTATACGTCTCGAAAGTCTCCCTAGATAGGCGAAGACAAGAGAGGATGTGCTCTGGGGACGCACTCGCTACTCCACACTTTGGCATTTATGGCATTTACACACGGCATTTATTTTACAATTAAAAAACGAAGGAGCAGCGTTACACCTTTGAATGAGTCAGGCTGTATTGCTCGATATGTTCCTATGTTAACCGTTACAAATCTGTATCATTTAAACTCGATGAACTGTGTGGCCAACTGCTGACTGTTAGTTAATGAGTTTAATTGCATGCTTACATCGTTATCGGGTGACAAGATAGCATTTATTTAGTATATTTATGTTAGAGTTTCTAACTTTGCTTGCCTTATTACGTGAAATTAGGTTAATATCTTCCTATGTTGCCTCTAGCATGAGTTAACGAATCATTGTTCTTTGTATGTATATAGTATAGTGACATGAGTAGTTAAGTATTAATTGGTTTATTTACCATGGTACCCAAAATGTGGTGTAACATTTACTATGGAATTGATGTTACAACAGAATCTTTTACACTCTTCTATATGTAAATAACTATGTTCGAATATAAGTTAATTCCTCGCCGATCTCATCATGTACAGTCGAGGTGAAGACATCTGGAGACAAGCTAGCTTGCAGAAGTTACCGCGTACGCGGTACATCTTTCTAGCATTTGTTTATCTTGACGCAAATCATAAAAACACAGTGCAGATGCTCCAAACACTTCTGAATATTTCCTTACTTCAATGAGTGTCTCTATTATTTGTAAATAATGACGTATCCTTGTCAAAATGCTGTGGCTAATCCGTTATGATATGTGATATATTTCATGCCGAAGAGGTCGAGCATAAAATTATGAAAAGCAGAAGCTATAGCGTTTGAGCAGATCAGAGCATAAAGGCAGACCAAGAATGCAAAAAAGGCATTTTTATTATAAAGTCTATCATAAATCTCAACTCTAGGCATCTTACCTCGCATGGCATCCGGACTGACAGTCCGTCAGAACTGAAACAGAATATAGATACAGAATATGCAAGAGCAACACACATACACACAAATATATACAATACTGCAAGTGATAAATAATGCAGTCAAAAGAAAGGCACCAATCACAGAATACATCGAACGTCATCAAAATCTGCATGAGTTTTGTGGGCGCAGTAGAGTACTGAAATTTGAACCCGATTACAAAGAATCGTGGGACAGTATGTAGCAGGATTGCATCAATACGAGTCCAAGGCAAATATAATCAAGAAATAACAAAAAATCTCAATTTTGTTATTAAGTTTCTTGGAAGAGTGAAGAAATACCGACCGTAAAAATCTTGAAGCAATACGATATTAGCGTCAATCGATAAATAAAAAATCAACTATCACATAAGATACAAAATTGAACTTGTCTTGAGCAAATTTCAGATTATTAGGTGTCTACATGAATTTAATTGGATACGCTTACATGTGGGGTTGTGGACCATATTGATAATTTTGAAAATTCATTATACATTCAAATCTATTATCTAACGGTGACAGTCAAAACTATAGGATTGAAAATAGCCATATAAATTTGTCCCTCTATCGGCCTATTTCTAAATATCATCAGAATGCATCCCTTTGATCAATCTGTCCTGTTCCCTGTTCGAAAATCGTATTTGAACATAACTATACACATACAAATCTCAACACATTGCAACAGAGGCTTTTATTTCAAACTAATTGGTTATACAAATAAAGAGTTCAGAGGGTACACACAGGACATTTCAATCAAAGCGGTTGTCCCTTCCAGCTATAAAAGAAAACTCGTATTAATCTTGTTTAATCCGGCGAGAAATCGGGCTCTTCATCGATATTCTGCCCAAGTTTCCGACACCTTCCTCTGTGATCATCTGTTGTTCGCAGGATGGCCTTCGGCGGCTCCGCTCTGTGATTCAGTAATTGCTCACCGTTTCTTTCGCAAGGGGTGTTGCCGGGCAAAACGGCGGCACGTGAGGAGGAAGGATGTGATGGAAAACGGGGAATTACTAAATTTACTCGAGCGTTGACGGCCCTCCGGCGCACGTGCATCCCAGGTAGGCAGGAAGTGGAATTGATTTAGACAGCCGAGCCGCCTTCACTTCTGAATTATTTGCTGTTGGACACTGCGAGATCGGGCACTTCGGGGGATGTTAGATCGAGTTGGGCATTATTTTCATTAATAGGTTATAAAAACATTATTAAGAGTCTAAGATTTCAAGCAAAACTGTTGCTATAAACATACCAACAAACCATTTAATTTAGTTCTATTAAATTCAAATTAAGTCATGCCTTTGAAATTACAGGAAAGTTGTTTTGTGAAAGATTATATTAGTCAGATGACGAGGGAAACACCTGGGTCGGCACTCTATTCTGATGAATCCACTAAAGTGAGGATGAATGACCCACGGCGGCAAATTCATTGTGCATCAGACTCTTAGAAACGGCTGATCTTTGGCGGAATCGGATCTTGAACTTCCGATTCCCCGATCTTGAAGCCTGATCTCTATCAACATCCCGCCACAATCTTTTGACAGAGAGAAGTTTATGCAAGCATACCAGCATAGATGGTTTCATCAGAGAGTTGTCATATTTATGTATACAAACCTGATCATAATTTCCACCCAATCAGTACAGTACGTAATTTATGCCTAGAGGGTTTCATGGTGAAATTGAGGATGTTTGACCCACGGTGGCAGATTCATTGTGAATCAGACGCTTAGAAACGGAGGATCTTTGACGGAATCGGATCTTGAATTTCCGATTCCCCGATCTTTAAGCCTGATCTCTATCAACATCCCACCACGATCTTTTGACGGAAAGAAGTTTATGCAGCATACCAGCATAGATGGTTTCATCAGAGAGTTGTCATATTTATGTATACAAACCTGATCATAATTTCCACCCAATCAGTACAGTACGTAATTTATGCCTAGAGGGTTTCATGTTGAAATTGAGGATGTTTGACCCACGGTGGCAGATTCATTGTGAATCAGACGCTTAGAAACGGAGGATCGTTGACGGAATCGGATCTTGAATTTCTGATTCCCCGATCTTGAAGCCTGTTCTCTATCAACATCCCGCCACGATCTTTTGACAGAAAGAAGTTTATGCAAGCATATCAGCATAGATGGTTTCATCAGAGATTTGTCATATTTATTTATACAAACCTGATCATAATTTCTCCCAATCAACACGTACTTAATTTATGCCCAGAGGGTCTCATGGCGATGGAATTTAACCGTAAATCCTATTAAATCTGTTCCGTCTTGGAATATTAACAATAATCGTGATTTAATTTTAATTTTTTAAACTGTGGGCTTTAGAAAAAACGTTCCATAAGCTTTTTCTTTCATTTTTTAAACTATTTGTAATAAAAGTAATGAAGAAAATCATCTTGACTCAAAATGTCTAATTTAAAAATGATGAGAATCAATTTTCGATTGAATTTATTTTTATTTATCATGAGCTTCCTGACATTTGTCATTGGCTTTCTTTTATTTAACAATAATTTATATTTGGTTTTCATTTTATAAATCATTAGCCTATTAGCATTATCTAAACTTTTGTTTTCAATTATTTAAATTTTGGATCATGAAAAATTTTCAGATGAAAATGGAAAATGTCTGGAAACCTCCAGTTTATATCTGCCCTAATCTAAAATTTCAATTTTAATTTAACTAGCAGTTATTATAGCAACAAGAGATATATTAACAGATACATTAACAATAGCGCAAGTATGATATTTCATATAACGCAAGTTTATTTCAACAATTCAAAATGTTTCATTGCGTATTAATCGAACTTGAAAGAGTTATTTATATTATCTTTCATTTTGAAAAATATGAAGTACTTGCTGGTCTCCACATCGAAGATTAGTTCCTGTCTCCTTTTTCCAACAGTCTTAAACAAAAATTACTTTATAATGATGAATAGCGTGTCAATGAGGATCAGCAAAATGCATTTTTAACCGATAAAAACACTATAAATGAATAAATTTATATCTTCAAGCAAAATGAGAATTCGAAATCAGAGTAAAAACTTGAAACTCATTTTTGAAATGCGGAAATAAGATTTTTAATTAAAAATTTGTTTTATAGTTGCTAGTAGAAAATTTATATACCAGCAATTATATTTAATATTTCAGAGAAAAAAAGCAAATAAATTTTCGTATTGAAATTAAGAAAGTAAATGGTCTGCTGAGCAGCATTTTCAGCACGAATGCACGTAAGTATGGTGATAATTTATTTGTGTAAGTATTACAAACTCGCATTATTGTTTGAAAAATAATATAGTTCCTATGTAGTTGTTTGAAAAAAATAGCAATGCTTGAAAGATAGCAACGGTTGACATAGATTTAGTGAGAGAAACAACGTCATATTTTAAATTCGACTTAAAGGTTACGAAAAAATTTCTACGTACTAGGGTAAGTCATTAAGTCACAAAAGATAAGAAAAAAATAATTTTCCATGATAATCACTTGGAAACAATTTTATTTTTCAACATAATCTCCACCAATCTTGATGCACTTATCCCATCGTTTTATCAGCGCCCCAATTCCAGCTGCATAAAATTCTTTGAGTTGCTGTCTCATCCACAGTAGGACTTCGTGTTGAACGTCGTCAACATCTCCAAAATGTTTGCCTCCAAGATGTTGTTTTAGTGGACGAAACACATGAAAATCGCTTCGGGCTAAGTATGGTTGCAGTAGCACTGACCAACCAAACTTAGCCCCAAGCGATTTTCATCTGTTGGGTCCACTAAAACAACATCTTGGAGGCAAACACACTTTGCAGATGATGACGACGTTCAACACGAAGTCCTACCGTGGATGAGACAGCAACCCAAAGAATTTTATGCAGCTAGAATTGGGGCGCTGATAAAACTATGGGATAAGTGCATCAACATTGGTGGAGATTATGTTGAAAAAGAAAATATTTTACAAGTGATTATCATGGTAAATTATTTTTTTCTTATCTTTTGTGACTTACTTAATGACTTACCCTAGTATATTATGATGAATTAATGTCCCGTTTCTCAAAAACATTAGGCTACTGATGAGGAATATTAACTCTGATCCCCGGTAACGAGAAGTAAATGAGAACGGCACCTTTACTTGAGATTGGCCCTAACTCCATTCAATTTTTTCATTTTACCCAAGGCAAATTTAAAGGCATATACCGGGCCTGCTCTGCCAATCACGAAGAAGAGACTCTTCCATTAAGATTAGGGTTTTATCAATAATAATTTCAGTTGTGTCAGATGTAAAACTGTTTATTTATTTTTCAAATCTCAACTAATTTTTGCTGCATTTAAATTCTTGAGTCGTCAGTAGCAATAAAAAAATCTTGACTGTTATAAAATATTTTCATCAGATTTAATCAAATTGTATTGGCAGTTTGAAGAAGGAGGCGATTCCAAAAACTGCTTTCTCGGGGGAAATAAAAGAAATAAAAAAATCTTAATTTTCTTAGTGATTACTTTTTTTAACCGAACTCTTACATGAAATTTTCAACATCAACGGTTTGTGAAATTCGTTTTTTTTTTTCACTGATAACAATGTTCATCTATTTGCTAATACATGCTTTGTGCGGTTTGATTTAATGGCACTTGTTCCCTTTCTAATCAATTATGAATGTGCAAAAATTAGACAAACAGAGATTCGTTTGTTGCAAAAATTTTTTCCTAAATCCACTTCTTCCAGATCCTATGAAAAATGATCCTTCGCATAACTATACGCATAAACACCACTATTGCATTGACTATGTTTCCCTTAGATAAATAAATACAGAGAATTTCATTCCTAAGTTCTCCCTGCGAACGCAATCCCTTTTTAATCCACCTGGCAGGCATAAGATTGAACGCTTACCCTCGGCTTTTAAATTCAACTCCAATAAGCCTTCACCTAAACTTTCCTTTATGAATGTTTATTAATGAACAGCAAGCAGATCCATCCCGGCTGTCTGTCCATTTGAAAGAGCCAATGAAACTCAATTCAGAAGTTTTGCTTTAAATCTCAGTTAAATCTTGCCTGATTATGCAACTTATTCCCATTTAAACGAAGAAAATTCTTGGTGGGCTCCCTTCTAATTGACTCTTCTGCGGGCTGATTTGCCCCTTGCAGAGGGTATCATTCCAGGCTGACGCCTGGAGAGGAAATGGATAGCGCGTGTGGCTGCTTTCTCTTTGTCTCTGGCGTGCAACTTCCGCAGACAAACAGTTTCTGCTGAATATTAACTGTATTTTAATCGAAAATGATCCTCTCTTTAATGTTTGCCGGCTGGAAAATCAAATGTTTCGTGAATCTAAATTCATAACTGCGGGTAATATTCTTGGAAGTAAAGTTTCTGGCAGGCCTCATCATTTTGGGTTTAAAGGAGTAAGCTTTAGCTGTCGCCATTTTGGTGGGGGAGTTTCTGCATATTGCGAACATTTTTCGGATTCTCTGATGTGAATAGGTGAATAATTTTGTTAAAAAAAAATGTAGCGGTTACAATTCACTGCCTTCTCCTTTTTATGGTAGGTGGCGCTACTAGAGCCATTCGGGTTTTTCTCATGATGCCTCTCTCTTTTTTCTTCTGTGTACTTGTGTTGTTGTTCTCTGTCTTGTCTTGCGTCTTGTACCTTTTAATGTACTGTGTCGTGGAACTTAGCCATCTAATAAAAATGGTTCCTGAAATTGAATTGATTCTTCAACAGCAGCATTCCATATAAACATGAATCTCGTCCATCTACAAATTTAAATTTTTTCTCCTTTAGTCAATATCACGGCTTCTTCTTAAACTTCTGTTGCTCATTTTCAGCTGTAAAAAATTCTATGTCCCTCAAAATGCTCTTAAAAATTTTGTGGACTCAAAATGGGCATATAAATCTGGAAATAAATAAGTCAAACGTAGTATTAACCAATTATAATTAAAGCATATATTTAATATTAAAATTTGAAGGAAATGTTGCAAATCGAGATGGATTTCAGACTTAATTTTTCTTACTCATTTAGAAAAATTTGACAGTAAGAATGAATATATTTCCACTATCTCAAGAACCCATATACACGAACATTTCTGGGATCAGATCCCATAATTTTAGAAGTCTTCCTATTTTATATGAATCTTTTTCTTTTTCAGAATTTACTCTATCAAATCTGAAATTTTGGCGACTTATTGAAATGCTAGCAGTTGTGACTTATGGCTGATTAATGCGTATCTAGGTCTTGCGTACGATTTACTATATTTTTTATATTTTAAAGTGGCTGTACGTAAGCGATTATTGCTGATTAACTTTTCTAGTCTCCTTTCTAAGAAATAAAATGACGCTCAATTTGGTTGTATACAAATGATACAAGACTTTTATCGTGTAGTTTCAAAAAAAGAAATCAGTTGAGGTAAGCAATATTATCTTTAAATAATTACTAAATAAAACATGGAAAATTGTAAGAATTCTGCCTTTCCCAGAATGTATTAAATTCTGCAATTACAAATTACTAATCGTTTTCCATTTTTAAAATAGATATAAAAGTGCAAATACTTCTTCCGCGTAAAATCAATTTAACAATGTTCACAAAATTGATGGAAATGATATCAATACATAAAAAAGCAGCAAAGATGTCACTACATTTTGACGAAATCATAAGATGACCTGAAAAAAATAAAAAAATAAAGCTTCAATAAAATTGCGATATCTGAACTAGATTATGTGAATAAAATATTTCTTTCTCTCTCTCTCTCTCTCTCTCTATTTTTTTAGAAACTGCCGGCAACGCATACTTCAGTACATACATTTTTATGAATAAAGAAACGAATATAATAAATATTGTTTAAGCACTTTCATAACCACTCGATAATATATCTTATTTTTTAAATATATTAAATGGTAATGTATAAACTTGAATTTTATGACATTGCTTCAAATTTTATAATGGTTTATTTGAAAAAAATAACCGAATAACATGGATTGAGTGACAAAAATATAAGGCTTTGCAAAGATAATGTCACAAAATAGGTATACAAAGATCAAATAATTATCTCATAAACAATTAAATCATATATGAATGTTTTATAACTTAAATGATTTAATTTGAATGTAGAGTTTTCTCGGTTATCAGATGTGTTCCAATTGCTATATGTTATTGTCCAGACTGCTTACTTATGAATAAGCCATTATTACACATGAGAAAATTGTAAAGATATTGTATTAATTCATTTAATTTATAACATCTTCCATAATAGACAAGATTAGTTATTATATCGACTAACTTGACTATATTCAATTGGCAAGAAATAGTTTATCATGTGTAATTATACATTATATAATGTGTATAAATTAGGTATTAGTTTGTAAAAATCCAAAATCTTTCTTTCCTCGTAGATTCATTTCGAACCTTACATCTTGTGGTTAATTTTAGAAGCACCGGCTATAAATAAATAGCTGACAAGTTCTATATTTGTATTAATTAACTTGCTGGGATGCTTTGGTTGTGCTATTAATGATTGCTTATTAATTGTTATTGAAAGCATGTATATATTTTTGGAGCACTCTGTATATTTTTAAAAAGGGGCGGGGAATCATTTATCAGAAATATTTCTTATGCTATATATTTAAATAATTAAAGCTATAGATAGTAAGATCAGAAATCCTATTTTTTGACAAAAAAAAAATCGTCCCTGGAAGATTTGTATACAGATTTTTAAATGTTTGTGTGTTTGCTTTTCAATCACTAGAAGCTGGGCAAAAATGGTATTTGAGGCGCATATTTCCTTATGAACTAACTCTATTTCTTGCAGTGTTAAAGTTTGAAATTCCATACATTCTAATAAGTTGGAAACCCCACGCATACCAGCGAATCGTGATCTATGCTGAGTGTTCAAATGTTGCGGGTAAGGGCCCTCCGTGCAAGTTCCGTGCTGCAGTCAAGAATCTCCTGTTGCACGGATGGAAGGTCCGATTCCCACCACTCTATACGAACGCAGAAGCTTTCTCAACTGCTACATCATTACAATTGCAAACCCCCAGCTCGCCTCATGAATATTCAAAGATACCTCATTTAGCACGAGAAAGGCCACGTGTTACGGCAAACTTTGAATCCGAATCGTTGGCGTGATATTGCGACGGCTATATTATATGCTGGCGGTGGACCCCCCTTCCCTTGCACTGATAGATTTAATTGCCCTTCAGGGGAGAATTACGAAACGGAATGCTTCTTTCACTTCCCTGTTGTATTAAAATGATTTGAAGGAATTTGGAATAAATTCTCGACCGAAAATAACAACAACAACAACAGAAAAACAGCATTCGAATGATAAATTTCCTCAGAATGATTGATATGGTATCTGAATACATGTTTTAAAATTGTCATTGCAAAATCAGTGGCTTGAAACGCGACATTTCCTTACTTGATAAATTTTGCATCATCCGTATGTCTAAGTTTCACTAGAAAATAAATATTGGTCTTATTGTTGTGAAATGGCAGCACTATTTAATTAAAAAAACAAGTATACGCTTTCAAAATAATCAGAATGATAATAATAATAATAAAGGATAATTGCATAAACAGTGCTTTATATGTGACTCTGAAACAAACAGAATTCAAATTTAATCCACACAATATATGTGTTGATATAATTTCTTACTCATAATTCTTTCAACGCTACGATTAAAACAAAATTTAACTTCTTTGAATATATCATCCGCTAGGCGTTATAATATACATATCTCACTCATATTAAGCTTCACTCTTTGAAATGAAAATGCATATATCTTCATTATTAAGTATAAAAAATTACATAAATCAGGAGTTCTTGAACAATCAAGCAAAAATGTTTGATAATATATTTTAATCAAAATTTTCAACATTAGTATTGGAAAAACAACAAAATAACCTTTTGATTTCATCACAAATCCTTACGATTACAAATGATTAGTAATATGAGTCAATACTATTTTTATTTATCATTTAATTATGAATCAATAGGTTGCATTTAAGAGTGTCAAATTTATTTGTTGGTTAAACGATTAAAAGCACTTAAAAAGTGCTTTTCAGACTTTTAGCTGTTAGAATTCAACTCTCCATATATGTTTTACTCATACTTACTTCCAATGAATTTTGACTTTTAAATATCTTTTTGCGTTATTGATGTATGTCATAACTTATTTCTGAACGAAGAGCCATAAATAAGATTCTTATTTCTGATCCATTCATAGTGTTTTAATCATTTCTCTCGAAGTAAAATTCATCCCATACACCGGACTGGAGTTATAAATAAGAAAATAATCTCTTCTCATTTCGAAAACTCAAAAATTTGCTACTTTGCTTCTAAAAACGGACCAGCAAAGCTATATTGCTTTTTTTCTGTTTCTACCTCCATGGAGTATAATTCATGTAATAATCCTCTTCTGACGCCCATATAATATAATTTTTTTAACGATGCAATTCTAAGATGGTCTTTCTGCCTTTAATTTATAAATGCATTTTACTATTTTTAAAGCGACATTTTATATTTGATTTCACAAAACGTGCTTTTTCAGACTCCGGTTTCAACAGTAAGAGTTCTTTAGACATTTTTGCCGTTATATTCATGCCTTTTCACCACCCTTAATTGCCATTGTTGTCTCGTGGCATATTCTCAGATTTGTGTCCGTAGGATTGTATGCTCAAGGCCCGATTCATGGAAGATTCGCCATGTATACGGGCCTGATTCATATTAAATTCGTCGAAGGTCAAAAGTCCTGCAGCTGGTGTGGTATGGAAGTCTGAGTTGAGGTTGCCGACTCAAGTATTGTCTACGATTACGAGGTGCGCCCCAAAATAACACATATGCAGCTTCAAAACGGGACGTTAATGAAACTAAACTAAACTGTGGCTGTCCTAAGTGGGTGGACATTTTCAGGCCCCGAAATGTCATCTGAAAAAATGCTTACGAACCTCTCTCTCAATAAATGGCATTGTTCTGTTGTGATCGTCCTTTGTTTGTGGTGTTTATGAATGTAAAAAGGACAATCCTGTGCTCATATTGAAAATACCACACCTAACTAACTATGTAATTAGATCACAAACGATGACAACAGAACATATATTAGCAGAATATAAACAGGCATCAAGACTGGGATTCAGGCAACACTGGGAGAGCAATTTTTAATATACTCTTTAAAGTCACTATAACCCCAGCTTCATGGTCAAGAGAATCCATCCTCTTCGCTACAGGCCACGGTCATTTCCCCAGCTATCGTTATAGATTCCGGTTTCATCATTCGGATATCTGCTCATGAGGGGAAAAGGGAGAACCCTCTCCACTACGCAACTTCCTGTCACATGACGTTATCTTATCATTTTACAAAAAAAAGTGCAGAAAATACCCAACTTTGGTGGAAAAGCGTACTTTTAAATAAACTATCAAGAATAGATATAGCTAAACTCGTATCTTTCCTCATTGAAAGTGAGAACCTCATAAAACAGCCACCGGACGCAACCAATTCATCCGACTCAGACACATATTTCTCTCCTTCACCAAGACCTCAGACTTATGGACTAAGACCCTCTAGATATCTAATACCTAGGACCTTAATCAGTCCTCCTACAAGTATATAGATGCAGCGAACTTTTGGGACCTGTCTTAAAATAGTTTTTGCTTCGCGAGTCTTTCTTTTCATATGTAAACACACATTTATCATCGTTTCTATAATTTTCACATGTTTTTCGTCGATGTTAAAACACTGTATGTAAGCTTTTTTTCAATAAAGTTTCTACGCACACTCATACAAACAGCAAACCGGAAATTTTAATCGCTGGAGTCAGGGGTGTGTCGTAGTGTAAAGTAAAGTAAAGTAAAGTTAAGAAGAATCAATACATTAAAGGAATATTTAACTACATAAACAGAAAATCATATTCTAATTGTTGTTCCTAAAAATCATAAACGATATCCATACGAAAAAATATGCAATAATACCAACGGACCAAACACAGAAGCCCCCCACTCCCTCGAAATAAAGAATATTTCCCCTTCTGCACGCCTCGCCAGTCAAGGGTATCTAACCCAGCCAACAACTATGGTTCAATAGACGATAATCAATTCTAGATGTTGCGTGCTCTATGGGCAAGAACGGACAGGAGACGGAGGGGGGATAATAACATGCATATATGTATGATTGTATCGAAAATGGAAAGGGGGGTAGTCACACGGGAGTGAAAGCACTATTAGTGAGGCATTTAAATGGTCTCCCCCCTCTTCATGTAACACTCGAACGATACGACGTGTTCGATAATGAGATTAACAGATTGCGGAAATCGGGCCGAATGGGTATAACATGGCTGTGCGGTATGTGATTAGCATTTAAGTTCAACTGATGAGGTTAAACTGTCGTGTTTCAGTTGTTATTGTATTGCATAGGATTCAGTGTTATGAGGTGCGCACGGTTCGGTTTGGCTGTCGGATTTGGCGAGTTTTGGCTCTAAAGAGAGCGGGGGATGTCAGTTGACCAATAATTTTACGTTCGATGTATTGAAATGAGATGGAATATTTGCATGCAGGGTGGTGCTGTGAAGTTTAAATGTGATTTAGTTTTTGGCTGTATTGGAGGGAAGTGGGTGTATATAATGGTAAGAAGTCATGGGTTAAAACAATGTGGTTTCTTTTTATTAATCACTTTCATTGTATGATGCAGAAAAACAATACAAAATAAAGCAAATTTTGAAAAGTAAAATAAAAATAAGTCCGTGATATAATTTAAGGATTCAATTTACGTGGCGTCAAAAATATATGACAAAACTTAAAGGGACATACGACTCTTAAACCTCGAAAAATTGCGGGAAAACTGTCAAATTCGATACATTATATCTCTGAACAATGGAATGCAAAAACTCACTCTTTTTTCTGGAAAAATATCTGTTCTTTCTCTTATAGTACACACATTTTCAAACCTTTATATTGATATGTATTTTTTTGAGAGAGTATCGGTATTATTTTTGGAGAAAAATGAGATATTCACCTTGCGTGTATGATTACGGATAAAATATTTGTTTAAACACAATATTTTGAGTATCTAAGTAAACCAAACAGTCTGTTTAAGAAACTTAACCATAATTTATTAACATTTAGATTTAATTTCTATTTTATATACCAATTTAAAATAAAAATGTTGTTAAAAATTGTTTAAATTTAAACTTTTCTACCCCCCCCCCCAAAAAAAAAACTTCTTTCGAGAAAATATGTACAAAAATGTGGTTCAATTTGTAGAACATAGCACAATACATATTCAGTAAAAATATTCAATAGTTCTTGAGATATCGTGCGCGCAATATAAAAAAACACATTTTGAGATAGAGCGCTTTAAAAATATGACCATATTCAATATTTACGTTGAATAGCTGTTACATTTTTCTTCATAACTTTCATAATTATGAGAATTTTTTAACGCGGATTCTTTTAAGTTATTCAGAGAAGACAGGGAAATAATATATATTTTTTTCATAAAATCGAAAATTTTCAAGGTTTAACAGTCGTATGTCCCCTTAACTGAGTATGTCCTCTAATGGCGCGTTGTTTACACTATGCTATGAAATTATATCCTTAAGAAATTAGTCTCCATTATCCTTACATTAAATCTTTCCAAAAGAGATATAAATCCATACTATTTTAATCAATTTCTATTTTTTTGAAATTCGAAGATTCCTCGAAAGGTAGTGTTTTGTTCTAAGGATCCTGATTGGATAGATTTTAAGACGCATCTTGCAGTAAGAACAATTATAGCATCCATACTCGATTACGTTGAAAGTCACGCGGGCCTATTGCATTGCCCAAAAAATGGCCAAAATAACAATTTTCATTTTATTGGCTTATTCCGTTGCTCTTATTGTCCTACTTATTGTGTCAAAATTTCAGATTTGTACCTTTAATATTTCAGAAATTATTTAGATTTTTATTTACGACGACTAACGAAAAATATGCGCAAATGGCAACTTTAAATGGCTTTTTCTCCATGTCTGACTTTTCTTAACTTTCATGTTTTCAAAGTGCTAAGGCTTTTTTCCTTTTTATGATAGAGCTTTCAAATTTTTTGTACACGTTTATCGTTATGTGTATGATAAAACTGTACACGCAATAAGAATTCATTTGCTTAGTTTTTTTTATATGCAGAATATAAAATGAGGTACTGCTAAATTTTCTCATTTTTCAACATATAATTCAGTAAAATATCTATATTTAAACGAATATTTGATACAACTTAAAATCCATGCACAGTTTTGTGTAATATATTTCAGTTAATCTACAAATAAAATTTGAAGCAAAAATATTCATATTTGAAAAAGTAGTAGGGATTTTTAAAAATTGGATTTTTCTTTAAAAAATTTAAATTTCAACTAATCAAGCAGATCCAAATGGAGTTTTTCTCCTCAAGATGACTTTATCTGATTGTTAATTCTCAATACTATCAAAACTTTTTTAATAATACTTCATATTAAAAAAAATGTTAAGAAGGTAATGTGTTCCCTTAAATCTGGCAGGTAAAAATGTTGACTCTCTGGTTTGGTGTGGAAGTCTGTAAAGAGGATGCCAGCTCAGGTACTTTCTTCGTCATCTGACTGGGATAACAATTATGAAGTCCGTCTCAAAACAACTCTCGTGTAACTTTAAAATAAAAAATAATGAAATA